>JASDQU011403004.1:26284-69833 GCA_032191745.1 Picea mariana
TTGCTCCAAAACTTAGGATAAGTGCATTATGTGGATTTTGTGCATTGTTTCCCTTGAAAATAATTTGCAGAGATGAAATATTATTTGCAAACCTATACACCCAGAGTGAAAAATTTTCCGTCAATAGATGATCCTATGAATTATAGGGTTATAACACACCCAACATTTGGTAGGTGGTGGCGAAGTCTGGGTCTGTCTCATAGAGTTGGGGCCATCAAGAGGTCTCATGGCCACAGGAGTCTAGCACCGTGGTAAGTGGCGCAACTGGCGGTCTACTGAGGCAATAAACGACGCGATTGGTGCTTCTTGTTTTGTACTTGATGTTGAGGTGGAATTGCTACAAGTATGTGGACCACTTTTGATGGCGATCATTCTGCAATTTTCCTTGTGTATGCAGGAACTGTAGTGGCTTATGATAAGTGTGGATGATTGTCTCCTTCCCAAGGATGTAATGTCTCAACTGGCGATAGTCTTGGACAATGGAGTACATTTATTTTTCGTAAGTAGGGTACTTACAAACAACATCTGATAGTGTCTCACTATGATAGGCCACAAGGTGATCGTGTTGAGTGATAATGACACCCACCGCGTAGTCTAAGGCATCTATCTTGATCTCAAAGGGCTATTGCAGGTCTGGTAGTGAAAGTACTGGTGCTGAGCACAAGCGTTGCTTCAAATTGTCGAATGCTTGTTGTTGGGACCAAACCCACGCAAATTTCTCCTTACCACCACCCCTAGTTATTTGGCTGAGGGCCCATGCAATATGGGAGAATCCCAACATGAACCTGTGGTAGAAATTGGAAAGGCCCAAGAAGCTATGAAGCTCAGTGAGTGTGGTTGGGGCTGGCCATTCACGAATGAATTGGATCTTGGCTGGATCCACATGTACGCCATGCTGACCAATTATGTAGCCCAGGTAATGGACCATGTCCATGATGAAGGAGCATTTTTCCAAGTTGACATATAGCTTGTGTTGCTGTAGGGTGTGCAGAACCTACTGAATATGTCGTAAGTATTCGACCCAAGTCTTGCTGTAAATGAGAATGTCATCCAGATACACCACTACAAAAGTATTCGTGAATGGTCACGAGATATCGTCCACCATCCTCATGAAAGTGGCTAGAGAATTTTTCAAACCAAAGGGCATGACCAACCATTCAAAAAGGCCTTCCTTTGACTTGAAGGTGGTTTTCCATACATCTGTTTGTTTTATTGAAACCTGGTGGTAACCAGACGTCAGATCAATCTTATTGAAGTATTTGGCCCCCGTGAGTTGATCAAAGAGGTCATTGATTCATGGAATCGGGTACCAGTTTCTGACTGTGATTTTATTCAGAGCCCGCTAATCAATGCAGATTCACCAGGTTCCATCTTTTATCTGTACCAACACGATTGGGCTCCTGCAAGGTGATGAACTGGGACAGATGTTTCCCTTGTGGAGCAGTTCTTGGTTCTATTGCTTGATCTCTGCATTCTCTAACAGAGAGCGACGATAGACTGGCCCATTGGGCAGTGGTGCATCGGGGGTCAGATCAATGGGGTGCTTGACCTGACAGTGCAGAGGTACCCCGGTAGGTGAGGAGAAGATATCTGAGTATTCTTCCATGACCTTATCTACTTGCTTCTGTTGTGTGGAGAGGTCGGCCGCAGAGACCCTGGATGTGGCTGTGATATTTCTCTTATTCTGAGAGCAAATCACGAAGAAGACAAACTTCCCCATCTGAGAGATGACCTTCCTGCATTGCTTAGCAGATATCAAGGAAATAACACTAGGTGGGACTGCCTTGGGTATCCTATACAATTTCCTGTTCAAAGTAATAATAACACTATGATGCCTAGACTCATATACAACATGACGTTTCCATAAATAAGGTTGGACCAAAGGAGCATCACAAACTTTGAGAGGAGCAACATCACACAATACCTTGTCTTTGAAGGGCTTGATGTCATACGACAATCGACACTGTTGAATGACGTGGAGATCGCTTCCTTGGCGAAGCCATCCAATGGTGTAGGGTTGTAAGTGAGGCGTTGTCGGCAGGGCCAACCGCTTGACAACCTTTGCTGAGATGAGGTTTTTCTGGCTACTTCTATCAACGATGAAGTGAAACGGGGTGCCTTTTACCCACATTTGTGAATATAAGAGGTGTTCTCCTTCTTTTGGATCGTCTGGTTCACTAGGCTGGAGCTTGGTGGTAGCAATGGTGGCACTGGGTTATGTGTCAATGATCCGTCTTCCCCTTTCTAGTTTTGGCTCAGAATCTGAACCCACATCTGATTCAAAGGTTTTCACTTTAGCCACCAGCAACTGCTTTGAGTGGCAGTCAGCAGTGTTATGCCAAGGGCTCTTATGGAAGTCGCACCACTTCCCGATATCTTTCTTTGTCTTTCTGGTGTCCTTATTTGCTTGCGGCTTGGACTAGTTGTCCTGATATTGTCCATCTTTGCTCTGTCCTTTGTTTTTTGGGTTGGGGATTCCCTTTTCTGGCTTTTGTTGTGAGGGGTTCCCAGGCCCAAATTGTCGCATCTTTTGTTTGAGCTTCTGCTCGATTTTGACGGCATATCGGTAGGTCATGCCCAAGGATGAGATATCCAGAAATTCCATTTTGGTCTGGATGTATCTATGCAGAGCACCATGATACTTTAGCACCAGATGTCGCTCTGAATCTTTGATACCCATCTTGATGCGCAAGGTATGAAAGATATTTGTGAAATCTGGCACTGCTTGGTCTCTTTCTTGCCGCAGTGTGGTCCATCTGGTATACAAGTTGTCATAACTTCTGACAGGGTATTATTGTTCCTTAATAACATCCTTGAAGGATTCCCAGGTGGTCGTGACTGTAAATAATGAGGGTTCCTCTATTTCCTTTTGCGAACAGAAAGTTTCCCACCAATCTTTGACACGGGGAACGACTTTGAGGAGCACAAAAGTAATCTTTTCTCTATTCGAAAAGTTATGGATAGAAAAATACCCTTCTAATAGATTCAACCACTTTTCTACAACATCTGCGTCTATCTAAAATTCAAATATAGGAATATAAAAGTTTATTTGTACCTTGAAGGGGGTGGCGCTTCGCTCGAAGAAGATGCATCACCTATTGGTAGTCGCCGAAGGATTTGCACGAAACTATCCATCATCTCGTTCTTTTGTTGCATGAGGGCTCCCTCAATCAGCAATTTGAAAGGATATCTTGTCCCGTCATCTTTATTTTCTCTTGCCATGAGAGGTTGCTTGGGCGTGCAAGAGCTTTTGTCCTTAAGAGAAACAAGCTCGACACCCAACTCTTTGTACTCCAACCTCGTTGGGGACATGCATTAAGACGACAAGGAGCAGACTGATCTGATACCACTAATCCAAATTTTATGAGCATAACGAAATGAATACAGATTATTAACAGGTGCTTAACACAAAATAACAAATATACAGTAAAACTGGTTTTCTATTCAATAAGGAAATAAGTTGAAACTGTAAAATGCAACGGAAACAAGCTTGTTGGAATGGTGGCGACTTATCTCTGAGAAAAGATGCGACGGCTGCCCTCATTCGCAAGAAGATGATTACAATGAGGCTCTGAAGGCCTTTTTACAATAAAAAGGAATGACAAAAACCCTTGACATCCAAAAACCTAACCCTAGGAGATGAAGCACCAAAAGTCATGTGGACCCCATCTGGGTAAGTTAATTCATCAACTTCGCGGGGTCGTAACTTTTGCATACGATCTCCGTTTTATGCGTATGATATCCTGTTGGAAAGGTATCATCGAGGAGATTCATTTTGGGGGATCAATCATGCCCTTGCACATCATTGAGAAGCTTTATCCCAAAAAACATTCATTTAGGCCCTCAATATGGCCCCGAAAGTTAAAACTACTAAAAATAGTAAATTGCCAAAATTGCCAGAAAATTGTTTTGAGCCAGTTGGAAAAGGTGGGTGGCCACTGATATCCACCTGGATCACTGGCGTCAAATCCAACAACTGATATTCTTTCAAATGGTCACACACACACATATATATGGATGGGCAGTTTTGACCAGCCAGCGTCGGTTTTGGTGGCCGATCCGACGGACCCCCAAATTTAATGTTTGTTACACCAAAAATGGCCAGGAGGGAATTCGAACCCCGGACCTCTAGGACCCCAAATATTAACTCCACCCTAGATTACCAACTGGCCTGTTGGCCTTCGTCGGTTTATCCACCGGATAGATTCTATTTAAGCCAACTTTTTTTTTCCAGTTCCAGGGAGGAGGCGTGATAGGGTATGGTCGGACACAAATTTCAATGCAGATAGGGTACATTCATTAGTGCAAGTTGTAGTCACACAAATCGAGATGAAATTTTTGATGGGCCTGAGACTGCCAGAGTCAGACTGTGGCGTGGAGACAATCATTTTTGGGTAATTCGACGCCACAAATTCAATGGTGCTGTCTGTTTTCTAATCTGAGAAAATCTTCTACAACTTAACTCTAGAATGAGGTATACTTATGTATTTTGCCAAATTATTTTGCTGCGTTAATAAAAAGGCCGAACCATTTGAGAGTAGGACCCAGAGACGTATTCCACCAGGGATGAAATCAACTATCAAGTTTTGTTTTCAGATTGATGCTTATGTATCTTTCTTATCGAGATTTCCTTCTTTATGGTGCACTTTAATTTATGCTAATTTAAAACAATTCTTTAATAATTCATATTGATGAAAATATCCTGGATCATGTTGGTATCAGAGCAGTCATCTTTGACTTCAATTGTTGAGTGTGTATTCTTTCTAGGGCCAAGCATAAACATAGTGAAGGATCACTTAATACTTTTAACCCAGATATTGGTCGTTCATCTCGAAGGAAGAAAATGGATGAAGAGGAAAAGCGTGATGAACAAGAGAAAAACTTCCATATGGTCTTCTATCGCATGTCATATATGGTCGAGCGAATGTATGGAGACTACAAGAAGAGGATGGCAAAGAAATGGAATAAAAAGGAAGCACAAGTAGATGAAAATGCTTCAGTGAACCAAGGGGTTGGAGGAGACCCTCCTAAGCCTCCATCTTCACCATTGAGTTCTAGCTCTTATTTCTCTGATCATTCTCAACGTTCTCATCATTCTAATGCTAACCATAAAGCCTCTCTTAAGAAACCATTATTAAAGATTGATGTAAAATTTTCTTTACCTATGTTTAATGGAGATGCTAATTTTGAAAAGCTAGATAATTGGATCCAATAGGTTGAAGTATATTTTCGTGTAAAACGGATTAATGAAGAGGAAGTGAAAGTGCAATTACCCTCTCTTCGGTTGGAAGGCACTGCTCTTGTATGGTGGGAGAGCAAGCTCCAGGACATAAGTAAGTGTGGTAATCTTCTTTCTTCATGGTCGGAATTTAAATCCACAATAAGGAAGCAATTTTATCCATTGGGTTATTTACATAAAGCAATGATGGAATGGAAAACTTTAAGACAAAGTAAAGGTCAAATAGTACAAAGTTTGATGGAAGAATTTAGGAAGAAATCACTTTCACTAAATATTCCTTTAGATTCTTATTAAACTTTAATGAATTATATTTGCGCACTTCACAATTATATTCATCATACTTTACTGTTGTTTAACCCCACCAATCTTCACGAAGTTTGAGTGCAAGCCACTCACCTTGAAAGTAGAGGTAAGAACTGACAAGAGGAAAATCCAATCAAGCATCCCGAAAACCATTTCAATAGAAAAGGAAATGGGAAGGACAACAGGACAACTGTAGCAAAGAAGGAGTAAGGAAAACCCTCTTGCAACCATTGCGAGAAAACTGGTCATGATAACGAGCATTGCTAGAAACTCCATCCATAATTATGGCCAAAGATGTTTGGAGGCAAGGGGAAGCCTAAGACAGTTGCTACAATGTAGCAAGACTTGGGTTATGATTTAGGCGAGGAAGAAAAGATCGCAACAGTTGGGATGCAAGGTAAAGATTATGTTTATGCATGTTCAAGTTCTTTAAATGAATCACATGATGATGATAAAAGGAGAGGTGCACTATTCCACATAAGAGTTGTATCGAAACATATGAATATAGACACATTATTTGATCCGAGTTCCCAAGTTAATTTAATATCAGAGACACTTGTTAAGAAATTGGAATTAACCACAAGACCTCACCATAAACCTTATCCTCTCGGTTGGGTATCTGATAAAAAAAAGTTAAATGTCAGTAAGCAGTGTAGGTTGAGGTTTGTGTTGGCATGTTTTACAGGCAGTGTATGCTTGTCATTGATGGCAAGTACAACAACGATGATGGCTTGAGTACAGGAAGGATGTGTCAGGCAGGCTCTAGAAGTCTTTTGGGAAGATGATGCAGAGCAAGCTCAACAAGATCAAAGTATGCAGCGATGGATCTCATTGAGATTTCCTGATGAACGTCAGATCTGAGCCAGAGGTCCAACCGACGTTGGATCCAGGAGAACTTGAACGCTCTTTAACGAGCAAGGTGACATGCGAAACCCCGAAAAATCCAAAACATGCACCTCAACAAAGAATCCATTTCAGAGTTTCAGTTACCGGGAGATGGAGAAGTCTAGAGTCAAGACTCTCCAACATAGGAGTCCTGAAGTCGTGAAATGCGAAACCCCGAAATCGCGAAACAAGCGCATCGCTCGAAGTTTCGGCTACCAAAGTTTCAGATACCGAGAGATAGAGATGTCACAGACTCTCGTCATCAGGAGTCCCGAAGTGCCGAAATGTGAAATCCTGAAAACCCGAAACAGGCACACCACTCGAAGTATTGAATACCGAGATTTCAATTACCGGGAGATGGAGATGTCAGAGACTCTCATCAACAGGAGTCCCGAAATCGCGAAATGTGAAATGGCGAAATGATCTGAGCCGTTGGTTCGAGGAGATCATGGACCATTGATCCGACTCCATTTCGAAGTATTGGATACTAGGATTTCGGATACTGGGAGATGGAAATGACAAAGACTCTCATCATGAAGAGTCCCAAAGTCGTGAAATGATAAAGACTTCATACCGGAGTTTCAGATACCGAGAGTAGGAGAAGTCAAGAGTGAAGACTCTTCATCACAGGAGTCCTGAAATCACGAAACTCGAAGTCACGAAATGTCACAGACTACATACCGGAGGTTCAGATACCGGGAGTTGTAGATGTCAAGGTATTTCACCACAGGAATACCGAAATGCCGATTTGCCAAAATGAAAAATGCTGGAGTACCGGACCGTTGATCTGACTCCATTTCGGAGTTCCAGATACCAGGAGTTGAAGTGTCGAAACACTTCACCACCAAGAGTGCCAAAATGTCGAAATGCCGAAACGCAAAATTGCGAAATGCAGTTTCGACTAAGGCTGAGGTCACAGCCGTTGGTCACATCGGCGGAAGACGGGGGAAGGAGTTAGTGAAGACAAGCTCCTTTTCAGAGTTTCGGGGGTCAAGAAATGGACAGTACTAAAATCCTCCACCATGGTGATCCCGAAATGCCGAAGAGCGGAATGCCGAAATGAAAGAAAGATTTAGAGAAGTTAATCCAACAGTGCAGATGAAACTGAAAAAGATCGGAGGGCTACTGTAGCACTTCTCAGTGTNAGGAGACTCGAAGAGACTTCGGTGTGATTTCAAAAGGAACTGAAGGGTCACAAGGAATCTGCCAGTAGGAGAAAAGATTGTTCGTGGAGGCTATTGACAGCTGGAAGAGCATTGGGGCCGTTAACTGCGACAGAGAGGTTGAGGTCGACTACAACAGAAGATGAAGAATCTCAACTGCCTGTGATGTGAAGCAATTTGATCATGACACCCAGTGATGATGGACAGATGGGCTTAACAAACAGAGAAGCTAAAAAGTTGCCACGATGAAGAGGTAGAGAACTCGACATGTAGAGGGGGCAGAACGATTGCATAGAGAGGATGCACAAGATGCACATGTAGGATAAGAAGGTGGAGAAAAGAAGAGATTGAGGGGTTGTTGTTGAGAGTGATACATGTGTGAAGAAGGAGGTGGAGTGCAACAACTGAAATGGACAGAATACAAAAGGTGCATTGAATGGGAATGGCGCACAGAGCACAAAAGGCAGAAGAACAGAAAGTGCAATGGATGCGTGCAGGAAGACAGTGACGCAGACAGAGCAGTGAAATCTTGCAGAATAGTGATGAGACTGGTAAGTTGTTGTTGCACATTATATCACTGTAATAAGTTTTAGTAACACATATTCATAAATCAGGGTGGTAGGGAGGTGCTAGGGAGGACTGGTGTCCTCAGAGGTTCAAGTGGGTGCTTGAACACAAGGAGTTGTAGCTTCCTTCTAGTTGGTGCTAGAGAAACCAGGGAGTTGGTACTTCCTTCTTGTTGGTGCTAGAGNGATAATGTAAAGAATGTAAATAATACTTATCATATAAAGAAGAAGAGGTTTTTACCCTTTATGGGTTTCCTCGGGAAATATCTGTCTCTGTGTATCTCATATATGTGACTGATGTTGAGTGTGCCATTGCTTATTTCCATGCATTATTGTGATTATCATTGAGTGCCTTGTAAAGAATTTAAAAGAAGCATAATTGTTTAAGCATGGTAACAACTGATTCACCCCCACTCTCAGTTGTCTAAAAATTTGTTATTGCTTTTAAGATGATAGATGAAGTGGATTTAGATGAAGTTCCTTTGGATGTTTGTGGTATTGTATTAGGGAGTCCCTATCTGTATGATAGAAAGGCTATATTCTTTTAAAAAGAAAACAAATACCATCTTACAAAAGATGGAGTGGAATACATCATTAAAGCTCACAACATAAAGGAAAAATCAACACTTGTTAGTTCAGGCCAAGTAAAAAGAGTTATAAACACTAACAAGAATCTTGTACTCATGATTGTAAAAGGAAAATGCCATGATAAGTCTAATGTTGTTGATCCTTTACATAAGAATGAATTGCTTGAGATGAGACAGGTCTTTCAGTGGGAAGACAACTAGAATAAGACCTTCGACACTTTAAAGATCGACATTGTGCCAATGATAGCTTTACCTGACCTTCAACAGCCATGCAAGATGGAGACCAGTGTCAATACCAATGTCATGAGGACATACATGCTTTTTAGATCTCCTAGTGTTACATCTATTATTTTGAAGAATGTTTCCTTCGCTCATATCAATAATGACAGATTGCATGCTATTGATAAAATCTTCAAAGATGTATGTGGGATCTTTCAAGGTTTGCAGGGGAAGAAGTTTTCTTTGTAGGACAACTTACTCCACCATTTGAGTAGGCCTTGTATTCCTTCGTTTAAAGAAGTGCATGTAATTGTAGAGGCCTCTGCTTATTTTGTATTTGGGCATTTGGGGATTGTAGTACATTTCCCTCAAATGAAAAATTTTGTAACCATGATTGTAAAGGAATGTGTGTTGTACTTCTGTAAGCCCACTAATGAAAGGATGGGGCTGTACATACCATTTATTGTTTCCTCTTATGCTTGGGAAATTATTTTAGTGGATTTTGTAACGGGATTACCCATGTCTAGTATGAGTCATATTTACTTGTATGTAGTAGTGGACAGGTCATGTAACAAGCATGTTGCTCTATTGTTCTCCCAATATGTATGGGTCCATTTCAGGTTGTCCACGTTCCTTATCTCCGATCGAGAGTCTCAATTGTTAGGAAAATCTTGGACAAATTTGTGGCAGCTCATGGGCACCAAATGAGGAGGAGTACTACTTTTCATCCACATGTCGACAGATAGACAGAGGTGGTAAATAGTACAATGGTTCAGTTGATTTAAGGATACTGCAACAATCAGTTTCCCTATTTCCGACCTTCTTACAATCAAGCCATGCACTCTTCCACTCAGAGTTCACCAGTCGAGACTTGTCTTGGGTATTTACCTAAGATACCCTTGGACTTGTTGTATGGAAAATATGTCAAGGAGAGAGATGCAAACCACAAGTTAATTCATAGGTTTCAATAGGTCAAACAAGCATTCAAGGAGTAGATGAAGGAATATGCCATCCTAGATCGAAGACTAAGGACTTCACGCAGGAATGTCATTACTTATCTTTGAGTATGCCTAAAGGGAACACAACCCAACAAGGCATGGTGGATCAAGAAGGAAAGAGTGAGGGAGAAATTCCATCACTTACTTGTTGATTGATAAAGGCTTTTGGTGGTCCAAAATCTCTCAGTGGGAAGGCATGATCTGAAAGGATCCAGGGAGGCCTAGTAATGACTCAAAGTTCTTAGAAGTACCTTAGGAAGCTCAAAATGACCTCAACAGATAAAGAAAGGGCAAATATTTAAAGTCTTCAAAACTCACCAAAATTGGCATCATCACGAAGAGCGCGTCACAAGATTTCCAACGACATAAACAGTTCGTCAAACAGAGTTACGAATCGAAAGATATTCACATTCAAAGTTTTGGTCAACCTAGCCTAGTCAGTAGGGATGAGTTAGCATCCATACTGTTGACATCAGCATCAGTATGGATGACATCATCATTTGTACAAGGTAATGGATCAATAAGAGAGTGACATGTGTCATGATGATGTCAGCATGATGTTGTCATGTTGATGTGGCAACACCAGAGGCTGTCATGTGTCACTCATTTTCGACATTTTCAGGTCGACATATGGACCATTTTCAGGTAGACAAGAATAACCATGAAACAAGAACAAATAACAACAATATGCAGAAAATTCCTTACCAATTCCAATAGATAGCAAGTAAAACCCTTCTCTACCAAGAATATTCCATCACAATAGAAAGAACATGACATCCAAGAGATAACACCTTAGTTATCTTCACCAAGAGACAAGTAGTAGCATCCAAAATTCCACAAGAGACATAAAGTGTGAATTTCCCAAGTAGGGAAAAAAATTTCAGCTAAACAATATGTAATTCTCAAGAGTGATATGTTTAAATGACAAAGGGATGACCTCTTTTTATAAGAGGTCACCTAAAACCCTTTTGTCCACAAATAAAAAAGTCAACATGAAATTAGGGAGATCGACTTCCTCTTTTGTCCTTTTACATCTGAAAATTTAATTTTACAAAAAGAAAATCCCTTTTTAGCGGTGACGTCATGCCTCAAAGGGTGATGTAGGGCCTCTAGGAGAGACATTGATCCTTTAATGTAGAATGTTGGGCCTCCAAAGGCCATAAATCATGCTACCAAGTGCTCAAGAATGTGCGAAGTGTCTCTTCCTTCATCAAACCAAGCCTCTCCACCATCAAAGCACCTTGCACCACCAAACCCTAGCCTTCAAATGATGACATCATGCCCAAGGAATGAAGAGTATGGCCTCAAAAAGAAAACATTGGGGCTAGA
This sequence comes from Picea mariana, assembly GCA_032191745.1. Classification (NCBI taxonomy): domain Eukaryota; kingdom Viridiplantae; phylum Streptophyta; class Pinopsida; order Pinales; family Pinaceae; genus Picea; species Picea mariana. The sequence goes on from JASDQU011403004.1 coordinate 37,574, forward strand.
AAGGATAGTGAATCATCTCCCATGCACAATCAACCGCCTCCAAAGGAAATATCCATTGTCCAAGCTATCCACATGAGTGGGGTATGGCATCCACTCTATGGGCTTCATGCCCCCATGAAGGCCTAAGAAAGTCTTGGAAATACAATTGAATTATCCTTCCAAGGGTCTCAAGTCATATGTATCATGCCAAGAAAATCACATTTAATACAAGAGCCATCTAAACATGTGCATCAAATATACCTTTTCAAATTAAACAAGTCCTCAAAGACCCTATGCAATTTGCCAAATCTAGATATGGAAGGGGTGTCATGATGTCTTATTGGGTGAACCAATCCCTCAAGTAGGGGATTTTCCCAAGGAAGATCATTTCTAGGTCATGTAGTGAATGTGAGGTGGATGGGGTTGGAATTCTAGGTATGGGGTTTCATGACCTACAAGGGCTCGTATTGTCTCATTTATGGGTGCCTTTGTTGAGGATTAGCCATGTCCTTTTTCTCTTTTTTTTTTGAAGCATATTTTTTTCAAGCCCTTTATTATCCTTTTAATTTGCATGTATTTACAAGTTGAAGACAATAGGGGGCACTAAAAAGGAAAGGCATAGCCCACATAGTCTCTACCTTGACAACCATGCTTTCCCAAGTTGAAGACAATAATGGGCACTAAAAAGGAAATGCATAGCCCACAAATGCTCTACCTTGGTTGGAATGATTGATTAATTAGTTATTTAATTCACCAGTCCCTCATTTTTTGAGAAGTGTTTCATTGCTCTCGGGATCTCGGGGTGAGCTTCTATTGCATCATGTTTTTTCTAGGGCACCTTCGAGCCTAGTGGTCCCTTCTTCCCATGAAATGAGGTGCATGCCCTTCTTGGGTCAATAAGCCCAAAAAACCTAAAATATGGGGAAATGGAGGGGAAGAAGTAACCAAAAGTGGAAAGTATGAGTGGAAATGGTAGGATAACCCTTTGAGGAAATCCTTGGTTGCAACCCTTTCCTTGAGGGTGGTCACTTACTAGGAAACCATGAAACTCACCAAGGTGAGACAAGGCAAAAAGCATAATTCCCAAGCAGACGTTCCATAATCAAGAGAAGCTTTAATGCAACATATTCAAATGCCTCAAGTACTAAGGTGACACATACCATGACACTTGACTTGTTACTTCTTGGAGCAACATCCACTATCTTTCGGAAGCAAGTTGGTGTGGTGAATTCCATCATGACGAATGGAGAAGTATGGTGGTGAGGTAGGGCTCCATCTATGTAAGAGGACACTGTTGATCACTCCATCTCTCGGTACTCCATGTCTAAGACTTTAGGGCATCGAGACATCATCTCCTTAGTTATCCCTATTAATGGGGGATAACATCTGGCATCTACTTGGGGACATTTACTCATCGTAGAGTGCATGAGAACCTCCAACATCTCCTGGTAAGACCTGTGCCTACACACACCAGGACAAATAAAATGTTGGATATCGAGGGTGGATTTCTCACCCTCTGTCCATATGATAAAAAATCCAAAAATTCAAAATTGACAACTAATCTTAGAAAGCAAATTTTTTATTTTTTCAAAAATTTCTAACTAACATGTAATATGGTGAAAGCAAATAATGTAAAGCAAATATGCAATAATGAAAGTAGAGAAAAATGAAAAATGAGACCTGACATACAAATATGAGTAAATGCAACCAACTATCATGAGAAAGAAAACACATTGCAAGGAAAAAACAAATGACCTACCTACTTACCCGGGGCCTGAGGCCCATGGAGACTAGGTTTTGAAAATGTCAAATGAAACCATACAACTAGTGCAACCACTTGCTTAAAATCTCACCTAAGTGCTTCCCCTTGTGCCTAATTATAAAATATATCAAGGACAAGTTAAACACATAATAAACATAAATATAGATAAGCATATAATCAATCATAGAAAGAAACTGATGGAGGTGGGTGGGAGGGAGAAAATCATGTTGGAAAGAATGGCCAAAATCATGATCCACTCACCACTGAAGATGGATAACATATATAGATGATGGATCGTATTATTCCTTCTTAACATGACCACTGCTTCCTGAAGACTGAGAGGAAATGAGAGATCGGAAGAAAACCACATGTCTTTCCAAAGAGGAAGATAATAGGTAAGGGACAACGCCATGTATGAAGAAAGAAAATTGTTGCCTCTTCATTTGCAAATCCTTGCAAAAAGCCTCAAGATGAAAACATTTTCTTTTTGTAGTGTGAATCTCTAACTACTCTGGGCTGGCCATGACTTGGTGTCCACCAAAATATAAGCACAAAGGTGGTTGTAAATATTCATAAAAGAAATATGAATCCCCAAAAGGGTATGAATCACGACTCCTAAGGGATGATTGAAAATCATCATGATTATATTAGGACAAGTCATTCTCAACTCAACCCATGAAGAATGATCCTCCAAAGATGACAACTCAACCCTCTTTTCTTGAGAACCACCCTGAATGTCGTAAATGTGATCTCTATAAAAAATGAAGAAACCCACATCCTATCTATGTATTCCAACCTGTATGAAATCATCAATGTGTTGATTAACCATGTCAGAGAGGTCCTCCACAAAATCATCTACATCATTTGGACTAATCATTTCTTCATCTTTGTGTGCAATAAGAAAGCAAGGTTGAACAACTTCGTCTTCATCAAGCGAAAAAATGGATATCGATGTCTCATCTAGATTCTCAGCAGGTTGCACTTCATTGGAATTATTCTTTTTCTTCATGGCATCTTTGTTCATGGACATGCCCCTCCAATGCCTCTTCATCACTAGGGATTTAATCCTCAATGTGGGGTGCCTTACATGATTATTCTTGAAAGGATCAAAGAAGGAACTCATGTTCTTCTCATTCACATGCTTCCTCTCTGGTGGATAATGCTTTGTCAAGATCCTCCACTTCCTTGAAGTTTTCCTCCTCTTCATGGACCTGTTCTTTGAATTCTTGCTTCTTGATTATTTTTCTGAAATTAACCACCCCAAAAACAAAGTAAGGAAAAAAAAACTTCATGTTCTTCAAGGATGTCGTCTTTGAATTATTGTTCTTTGTCCGTGTTCCCATAATTTTTGAAAGAAATTTCCTTCAAATCCTCAATCGAATCCAAGGAAAACATTTTCTCTCGAAAGGAAACCTCAAGGTCCCAACAAACTTGAAAACATGTGTAATGGACGAACATGGGTTTCCATCAAACTTGGGGATATCATCCCATCTTTTCATCATGTATTCATCATATACCTCCATGATTTGTTAGTGGAGTCACCAGATGAGATTTATGAAAGGCTCATCAAGAATGGAAAGGGAACTTCCCTCAAATGGAGTCGCTGGGAAAGATGTGGTTAAAGGATTTGGGATCAAATCTTGTCAAAGTATTGTTAGGGATCAAAAGAGGATTCAAAATCCTCCCTGGAAATGGTGCCAAAATGTTATCGCATGATTTGTAGCTTGGGAAAATCCCAACCCAATTCACAAAGGTGAGACAATTATGGGAGTACTTACCCACTATCACCTTAGACAAACACTCCCCTCACTTTAGTGATGATGAAATCACCACAAGGGGGGAATCTCGGTGACCCTAGGGGGATTGAGATGGAAAGTGAGATAATGATGAGTAAGTCCCCTATAGGTCAAGCTTGGAGGTGAGGAAAGGCTTCAGAAATAGTCTTGTTGATGGAGAAATGATTGTCAAGTTTTGTGTAGCCACAAGATAATGTTAGCCCTGCCCAAAACAAGACAAATGATAGATATACAAGCCTTAAACCAAAGGGGAACAAGAAATAAACCTTTTTATCCCAAAAATTGCAGAAGTATAAGGATATATATATCAGCAATGTAAGATGTAAATAGATGCAAATTCAACCATCCAAAATCTAGTACAAGATCTCATAAATGAACCTAGTAGTAAATAGTTAAACTTCCAATGTTTAAAGCAAGATTTTGGTGGCTTTAAGGGTTGTTTATTATGTGTTATCAACAATTTTTTATAACATACAAGTGTTTGTAGCAAAAAAGTGCTACAACAACAAATTCTAACCTCTAAAATCAACAAACAATCCACCCAAAAGATAGCCAATGGCCAGTAGTTTAATAATGGCAACTTGTAAACAAATTTCAGCAGTAGAATGATGAGTAGTAGATGAAGTAAAAGTGATTTTTCTGCAGCCCTAATGGTTGTAGATTTAATTTATTACAACAATAAGAATTACTAGGCTAAATAAGATGCCCCTTAGTGCACACAAATGCTTATAACATGTGAAATCAATTCCAACTTAGACAATTGCAATATCTCAAGAATTCACTCATACCAATGCAATGATTTTATTTCTCCAATGCAAATTATACTTGTGCCTTATCAATTGGGTTATGGGGTCTCTTGTATAAGGGATAGGGTTTTTTACTTATCTAGGGGTGTAATCCTTTTAACTCCCTAGAGAAAACAACACCTAGCAATGTAAATCTATGAGGGTGTAAGCCTTTTAACTCCTCCTAACAACCTTTGCAATAACTTATTCAATGACAAAATGATAGATCTTGGTGGATGGTGTATGCCCTTATACTCCTCCAAGGGTTTAGAAAATAATAACCATGAAATGAGAAGAAATAACAACAATATGCAGAAAATTCCTTACCAATTCCAATAGATAGCAAGTAAAACCCTTCTCTACCAAGAATATTCCATCACAATAACAAGAACAAGACATCCAATAGATAATGCCTTAGTTATATTCACCAAGAGACAAGTAGTAGCATCCAAAATTGCACAAGAGAGAGAGTGTGAATTTCCCAAGTAGGGAGAAAATTTAAGCCAAGCAATATGTAATTCTCAAGTGTGATATGTTTAAATGACAAAGGGGTGGCCTCTTTTTATAAGAGGTCACCTAAAACCCTTTTGTCCACAATTCAAAAAGTCAACATGAAATTAGGGAGACCGAACTCATCTTTTGTCCTTTTACATCTCAAAATTTAATTTTACAAAAAGAAAATCCCCCTTTATGGGTGACGGCATGCCCTAAAGGGTGGCATAGGGCCTCTAGGAGAGACATTGAGCCTTTGATGTAAACGTTTGGACCTCCAAAGGCCATAAATAATGCCACCAAGTTCTCAAGAATGTGTCAAGTGTCTCTTCCTTAATCAAACCAAGCCTCGTCACCATCAAAGCACCTTGCACCACCAAACCCTAGCCTTCAAATGATGATGTCATGCCCCAAGAATGAAGAGTATGGCCTCCAAAGGCAAACGTTGGGGCTATAAAGGCTAGCGAGTCATCTCCAATGGATAATCAACAACCTCCAAAGAAAACGTCCCTCATCCAAGTTGTCTCAATGGGTGGGGTATTTCATCCACTCTATGGGCTTCATGCCCCCATGAATGCCCAAGCAAGGCTTATTCCTCCACAAATGTCCACCAAACAAGGTCCCGCAAAGACAAGTAAATTTTACCTCCAAGGGTCTCAAGGCATATGTATCATGCCAAGTAAATCACATTTAATACAAGAACCATCTAAACATGTGCATCAAATATACCTTTTCAAATTAAAGAAGTGCTCAAAGACTCTATGCAATTTACCAAATTTAGATATGGGAGGGGTGTTATGATGTCCTATTGGGTGAACCAATCCCTCAAGTAGGGGATGTTCCCAAGGAAGATCATTTCTAGGTCATGTAGTGAATGTGAGGTGGACGGGATTAGAATTATAGTTATGGGGTTTCATGACATACAAGGGCTCATATTGTCTCATTTATGGGCACCTTTGTTGAGGGCTAGCCACATTCTTTTCCTCTTTTTGTTTTTGAAGCATATTTTTTCCAAGCCCTTTATTAGCCATTTAATTTGCATGTATTTCCAAGTTGAAGACAATAAGGGGCACTAAAAAGGATATACATAGCCCACATACGCTCTACCTTGGAAACCATTTTTTCCCAAGTTGAAGACAATAAGGGGCACTAAAAAAGAAATGCATGGCCCACAAATCCTCTACATTGATTGACATGATTGATTAATTAGTTATTTAATTCATGGGTCCCTCATTTTTTGAGAAGCATTTCATTACTCTTTGGATCCTAAGGCAAGTTTTTGTTGCATGATGTTATTGATAGGGCACCTTGAGACTAGTGGCTCCTTCTTCCCATGAAATGAGGTACATTCCCTTCTTGGGTCAATAAGCTCGAAAAACCTAAAATATGGAGAAATAGAGGGGAAGAAGTAACAGAAAGTGGCAAGTATGAGCGGAAATGGTACGATAACCCTTTGAGGAAATCCATGGTTGCAACCCTTTCCTTGAGGGTGGTCACTTACTAGGAAACCATGACACTACCAAGGAGAAACAACAAAAAAGCATAATTTCCAAGCAGGCATTCCATAATCAAGAGAGGCTTTAATGCAACATATTAAATGAATCAAGTACTAAGGTGACACTTACCATGACACTTGACTTATTACCTCTTGGAGAAACATCCACTGTCTTCCGTAAGCAAGTTGGTGTGGCGAATGCCATCACGACGAACGAAGAAGTATGGTGGTGAGGCAGGGCTCCATCTGTGTAAGAGGACATTGTTGGTCACTCCATCTCTCAGTACTCCGTGTTTGCAACCTGAGGGCCTCGAGACATCATTTCCTTAGTTATCCCTAGGAATGGGGGATAACAAGCCCAACATATTAATCTGCCTACGGATTTGAGAGGGTACATCACTATGTCGATCTGTATGTCATTTCGAGGGGATAATTTATTGTTGAGAGATGATATCCTCTCTTCTCAGTACAAATTCTTTTGAAGTTAATGAGTCAATGTCAAAGTTGAGATGATATCTTTTGATGTAGAGAGTCCATATTTTTTTTATAGTTGTGAGAAGTTCGTGAACAAAAGAATGGAGGGTCTAGTCTATAATTTGTCACAGGAAAGATTATGAGTACAAACTAGTTTTTATTATTTTTAAGTTTAAGTCAAGTCCAAGTGTGAGTGGAAATATTTTGGAAGCCTTTGTAAAGATATAGTGAAGTCAAAGCCAAGTTAGGTGAGTCAAAGTCAACAAAATTCAAGCTAATATTTAAGTTGAAGTCTCGAGTCAAAGAAAATTGAAGCTGAAATTTCTTCAAATTAGAAGGTCCTTGTCAAAATAAAGTAATTGATATGTAAAAGGGTGCATGATCGGTTGTACTTGATACCTTGTGTTTGTTGTTCTCATTCTTTTACAAGTGAGCATGATTCATTAAGTGTTGAACAATGGGAAAAGGAGGAAAAACACTTCAAACAACAAATCAAGAAATTGAACTACTACAACAAGACCTTGATGATTCTTTATAGGAAATAGACAGGCTACAAAAACAAAATCAATCCATAATTGGCAAAGTTGCAGACTGTAGAACAAGAGATAATGAACTTCATCATGAATTTGTTTGTTTTGTTACACAATGCATCGACACGTTACAAAAAAAGTTGGCATCACTAGATAAATTTATGGAAGATATTTTAAAAATTGAAGATCAAAAGGACAAATTGATAGAATCACTACAACAAGAATTATTGATAAAGGAGAATGTTTTGTTAGCACTCACAAATGAAGTTAAACAACTAAAGCAAGAAGAAGTAATGTGTGATGCAATGTGTGACACATATGATTTTCTTCCACAGTTTGATAGTTCATCATATAACTGTGATTGGATTGATAAGGATGTACATGTATCTCTCTCATGTTATGAATCTTAGCAAATTTGTTCCGGTGATAATGAAGATGATGATTATGTTGTTCTTTCTAAAGATAAATTTGACAATGAAGATGATGAGCTTGGTTGCTTTGAGAAGAAAACTAAGGGAATAGGCTCAAAACTTATGCATAAAATGGGATTTGATGGAAAATGTTTAGGAAAGAATGGGCAAGGAATCCAAAATCCCATACAAATATGTATAAGGCCAAGAAATGAAGGCCTTGGTTATGAAGGCAACACAAGTAATGGCGACATCAATTTTGTAAAAGAAGATTCATAGACAACAAATGAATAATCTAAAAGTAGCATCAGAAGCAATGAACCAAGAGCAATGGCCTCAACAACAAATGAAGTGCATAAACAAGAACAATATTGCAGTTAGTGTGGAAGAACAAGGCATGCAAAGGAAAAATGTTGGAACTTACATCCCTGTAGTGTTTTTGGCCTTACAAATCATGATCATTGTTATCCCCATTTTGTGGATAACTAAGGAGATGATGTCTCGAGGCCCTCAGGTTGCAGATATGGAGTATCGAGAGACTACATGACTAGCAATATCCTTTTGCACAGATGGAGACCCTTCTCACGATCACATAGGTCGTAGATTTTCAGATGGCATCCACCACACCAGCTGGCTTCCGGAAGGCGGTGGCCCTTGATCCATGAGGTACAAGTCAATATTATGGTGAGCATCATTTCAATATTTGACGAATTTAAGTATGTTGTATCTTAGACTACTTTATATTTCATGATATATGCTTGGACATTATGCCTTTTTCCCTACTTCACCTCGGTGGTTGACATTGTTCCCTAGTAAGTGGCCTTCCTCGGGGATGGGTTTTCTACTAGGAACTCCCTTGAAGATCCATCGTATCATTCCTGACCATACTTACCACTTTCCATCACTATTTCCCCCCATTTTCTTATCTCTTGGTATTTTAGGGTGTATTGACCTTCTCATCATGAGCCAACCTTCTCATTTCCACTAGGTATTTGTGGGTGACATTGTCATTATTTGGACACCATGCCAGGGAAGTGACCTTCAAATTTTCCTTAAATTTATAAAATAGATAAAGAATGGAAAAATAATGGGCTTGGAAAAAGTGCATTGCAAACAAAGGTACCACACACCCTATACAAAGGAACCCATGAATGAGACACTACAACCCCTTGTATGTCATGAATCCCATGCCCATTGAGTCTTGACCCTAACAAATTCACTCACTTTACATGGCTTAGAGATGGATCTCTTGGAAACTCTCCTTGACCTAGGGAAATATCTACCCAATAGGACACCTCGCCAACCCTCCCATATCCAAGCTTGACAAGTCGCATAATGTATTTGAGCAATTAATTGTTTGACATAAGAATCTTTGATGCACATGATTAGGTGGCTCATTTATTGATTGGATTCACTTATCATGATGTTATGACTTGAGATCCTTAGAGGGCGTGCTTATTTGTCTTTGCAGAACCTAGTTGGTGGACAATTTTGGAAGAACAATCCTAGCTTGGGCTTCCATGGGGATTGAAGCTCACAGGTGGATGCCAAGGGCCCACATGCTAGATGAGAGAGATCAAACTTTGAAGGCCTAAAATATGACTTGGATGACATAACCTATCCCTCACATGCCAAACGTTCTACCTAGGAGAGGTAAAACGTCACCTTTAGAGGCATGGCATCACCTAGGGGTTAGGGCTTGGTGGTGAGGTTGACATGCATTGGCACAAGGAAGTTTTGATAGGCTCGAGCCTTTGACCATGAAGGAATTTATTTGGATGCTTGACATGTGGCTTTGGGAAGCCTTTCTACACTCCTCCATCACCAACGACCTTCTCCTAGTGCCAAAACGTCCCCTAAAGGGGTGATGTCTTTATAAACTAGGGTTTTTCTTTGTGCAAAAGTGAAATTAAAGTGAATTATTTAATATTACTTTGTAAAAGGGTAAAGATTAAGGTTGCTGACCCCTAGTCTTGTGGTTTACCCTTAATTTTGTGGACAAACTATCTTAGTGACATTTTGTATAAATAAGAGATCATAAGATCTCATTTTAACATAACTCTCCCAACTTGGAGAAGTATTAGACTGAAATTTTCACTCTCTTTGGTTAGTTCTCTCTTTTGTGCTATAGTTTATGGCTATCTTTTGGATTATTGGTTGATGGAAGTAATGTGCTAGCCTTGGAAGGCTTTTCTCAATCTTTTATGGTGGTTTGTCTTAGCTTTTTTCCTTGAATTGGTAAGATTTTTCACATTGTGCTATCATTTTTATTCAAGTCAAGGTTATTTTGCTAGAGCTTGGTGGGAAGTATAAGGGCATACACCCCCACCATAGTCTCCATCATTTTATGCTTACATTTTATTGGTTTAACAAGGGTTTGCTAAGAGAAGTATAATGGCATACACCCTCTTAGCTCAAACCCTGGCTAAATATACTTTCCTTGGGGAGTAAGAGGATTTACACCCCCAAAGGAGGTAGTACCTATAGATATTTCTTTGCTTGACTCCATTAACCCTTTTTTTAGAGGCACTAGTCATTTACTTATTGCATTGGAGAAATAAATTGTTGCCTTGGTAAACGTGGAATTTTCAAGTTTCAAAGTTGTCTCTTTGGGAAAGTGTTCCTTGAGCCTTTGGCTCCCTTGCCTCATTGAGGCATCCCATTTCAACCACAAATTCTTGCTTCTGTAGTAAAACTAACGTACAACCATTAGGGATGCTCTAACCCTAGACTAGGCCTAATAATCTTTCCTAGCCTTCTACTAACCTAGGAACACTTATTGAGCTAACTAGGGGCTGATTTAATTGGGTAATTTTTCTGCAATAAGTCTTGGTTTTATACAGCCATAAGGCTGGTATTTTCACTGCATAAACCCTAACCTAAAGTCACTCTTAACTTGTGTTTTCACTATCAAAATTTGATAAGAATTTGCCAATTTATTCTACTTGCTTTAATACAATTTTTTAGTGGTTTCTTTGCAAGTTTTAGTGGCTGATTTCATTGCTGTCATAAAAATTTTGATACAGTCATAAGGCTACAAAATACTTCTGCATACACATTTTATGACAACCATGATTTATTGGTAAAGTCTCATGCTATAGATCGATGAATTCTCTAGTAATTATCTACTTTGTTTCAAGCATATTTCATTTGACTTTGAGCAATATTTCTAGCGGCTTTAGTACTTGTTTTACTGTCGATAAATACTTTCATCTATTGCTGCAAATCAGGGACAACAAGCTCAACTCTCTGATCCTACTAACATATTATACTGCATAGTGGTTTTCCTTGTGTCTCGGGCATGTACCAAATTCTCGGCAATTCATCCAAGGCTTTGGCAACCTCAAAACAACCTAAGACTCATTTCACCATTCCATTTCCATATAGAATATTGAACTCTAGGGGCTTCACTCTTTCCATCTCTGTTTCCCCCCTCCATTCCCCCTAGGGTCACCAATATTCCCCCCTTGAGGTGACTACCTCACCTCTAAAGTGATGGGGACACTTGCCTAAGGTGATAGTGGGTAGGTGCCCTCCTAGTTGTCACCATTTGGTGGTTGGGTCGGGATTTTCCTAACCTACAAATTGTGTGATAAGAATCATCACAAGTGTTGGAGTAAAGAAATTTCAAAGCCTCACATATAGATCCAATGTGGTTGGATAGGTGTCCCTGAATGGAAGAATGTTGTATTTATGTTGAAAGGATTTTACAAGGTCAAGTCTTCAAATGTACACCATTATCTCCCATATAAATTTCATGAGTTAGTTGGTCCTCCAAGTGTCAATTGTCATTAAAGTCAGTTAAACATGTTTAAAAAAGAGTTGTCAGTTTATTGAGTCATTTCTTTGAGTCAAGTATTTTTTGTATTGGTTCATGGTAAACCAAAAACCACTTTGTAATGACAGATTTAGGTTTGTGGTCAACTGAAACCACCTAATGTAATGAATGGTTTGTGATAAGATGAAACCAGTTCAAGTTTGTAATGGTTAAGGGTGAGCCAAGGAAAACCCTAGGTATGATGTAATGGTTGAAGGGTAACCCATAGAAAACCCATAGGAATATCAAGGGTAAGATAGTCATTGATGTGAAGATGATGCAATTCAGATGATTGACTCAGATATAGCTAGGGAAGACAACAACAACGAAAGAAACGTATGCATATGAAGAAAACAAAATATAATGCAGATGAAGAAGACTAAAATATGAAGACAACTCAAGACATCCATATTGAATCATAAACATTCATTAAGGGGGAGTATGAAGGAATAATTCATACTTATGATATGATGGAATCATTATTCATGAAAGTACACTTATTCTAGAAGTCTATGTATGATGAAAGATGAGGACAATGAGTGAAATTAGGGATGGAGATATTCATGGATATATTGTGGAGATACTTATGGAGATGGTTATGCTATATTGAACATCTTGTTATAATCACCTCAATTCTATATTATGAGGCCTCACAAATGTATCAGTGAGAGAGATGTATTATTATTATTGTACATTAATGAAAATGTGATTTTGTGAGTATATTGGTGTTCTTATGACAATTTATGTGTCTTAATATTTGTTGCTTGTTGTTCTTGAAACCAACAAGACTTGTTATAGTTTGGGGGAAAACTCTTACCATCACATTGTCATGCTCAATAAAATGGATGTCACAATTGGTGAGGACCTAATCCAGATGATTTTTTGGATCCATAATTCCATCACCTGACCCCGAATGGGGTGCCACACATCTCATAATGTACATGAACCAACACCCTACATTGAAACCTATGGAAACATGGCTCCCTGATCCATGCGCCAATGACTTAGTTGGAGGTGTTTGGATGCGACAAGGTCATTTTGTGCAAGGTTCATCGTAGACAAATGATTTTGGAAGTAGAGGAATGTTGTAGGATCACACGACAAAGGACGAAAACCTTAATGCCTAGTACAGAGACTTCAAAGAACCTCATAATGACCATGACGCAAGTGAGGAGACAACATTTTATCCAATAGAGGGCCTACAAACAATGCCATTCCAACATTAGCTTCTACTTGGTGTGATATTATTATGGAAGGAAATCGGGAGTTTGTGTACTCTTCCATCTCTAGGAGTGGGTTTGGCATTCTCATATCAGGAAGCTTACAAGGTTTGTGAATAGCATGTCGAGGCAAAGGGGTCGCTCGAAGTGAGGAAGAGGAGCCCACATCCTTGTGGGTCAACCTATCTCCACGGTCAGCGACATGGACAGACAAAACTCTCAAGGGAAATGGTCTAGGTCTCCCACAGGAAATTCAAGCAAGGATCAACAACAGGAAAGTGGACATACCCTGGGAGGTTGGGGCTGCAAAATAAAGTGGTTTGACAGGATGGTACGCTCTCTAGTCTATGCCCTGAAATCCTTCCCAGGCTGGACTACGTCTGAGAGCCTACCTCCCAATACCCATAGTAATTCGTCCAGAAGTAGTGATGGAGCTCACTTCAAGGAAAACTCAATGAAACGCTCCCTGGCAACATGAAATGCAGGCACAAGGAGCGAAAACAATGAAGTGGACATGCAATGCATTCTCAATGCCCTGTCCACTCTTCAACAACTGGTCTTTGAGCTTCGCAACGAGGTATTTGATGTAAAATTTCACATTGAGCTTTTGGAGAAATGTATATCCTTATCCATGCCCTTCGATTTTACTCTAGGAGACACGACTTCTCCTGAGCCAGTGGCGACGAGGGTGCCTATCCTACTTCCTTCTGATAAAAAATGGCACCAGGATTGAAGGTTACCATGTTTTACTTTGATTTTGGTCATACAATTATGGGTCTATTGTGTACAACTGTTATCAGTCATGAGATTAGTATATAGGGTATGTGTCTAGTCTTTCTACATATGTTGGAGGCCAATGGCTACACCAACCAGGTCATATATCATCAAGTCTGCTAGACACTATCTTTTTTTCCAGGTCTTATAGGTAGTACAATTTTGAACAATCAACTGGAGCAAAGTTGGTTTCCAGCAATGGTGACTTACACTCCAGTGAACAATATTTTTTTGTAAACAATTTTATATAGCAGATAATACAAACAGAACTTACAAAAAAAAATTCGATCACCTGTAAAAATGAGAAGAACCCCTTGAGGAAGATCGGGAAAATGATGTCATTTGACCCAGGCGTGTGCCAACCATGGGCACGTCCGCTCACAGGATCTTCTTCTTCTCGACCCGAAGAACTCCAAGGTTCTTCTATTTCCCTATTGGGAAATCTGCTCCCACAGTTCTCTCATGCGATCCCCCTTCCTTGATTTATCGGGGAATCGAAACTCGTGACTCGCGAGTTCAAAGGTTGAACACTGGGTTCTCAGATCCTCGAGACCCGATAGTCAGTCAACTCGATGACTTTTCCCTGAGGGATTTCGCTACTCGCGACCTCGTAGGTTGAACTGTCGAGCTTTCACCCTCCTATTCCGTGAATCCCCAAGATGCGAGAATTCAACGGAATGTTGACTCCTATCTCCAGGAAACACGTGTTCTCTTGTCGATCACACGGGTCCCACCTTATGCTCTGCCACGCGTCCACACGAACCCCGTCTCTCGGCACTTTACGACTCGCGAATCCTAACGCCAATACTTCGGGACTTCTCACGATGAGATCCCGAGATTTCGTGCCACCTGTATTCCACTCACGCTCCGCTATGGCCCACACTGCTCTCCAGCTGTCGGGATATCACCTCTCGCAATCTCGCGATTCCCGTAGCCAAATTCTCGGGCCTTTTCTTGTGAGACTCCGATACACGATCCCACGTGCGGATCCAACGGTCCTCCTGTGTTCCGGATCTAATGGTTATCCTCCTTCTCGCTACTCGCGTCTTCGTGACTTTGAGCACCCAATACTTTGGATTTCACTCTGCAAACTTCCGAGTTCGTGAGATCTCTCGATCTCTGCCCCCTGTCCTCCTCAGATGGACGGCTCCTAGCCTCTCGCCACTTCACTGCTCGCGACTTGGAGTACCCAATACTTGGGCTTTCACTCTGCGAACTCCCGAGTTCGCGAGATCCTTAGGTCTCTGACACTTGTCCTCTTCATATGGACGGCTCACAGCTTCTCACCACTTCGCTACTCACGAAACTGAAGGGCTTCCCTTTCTATCCTCCAACGTCTAAGTTTGCGAGATGAGAGAGTCTCCTTACACGTGTTCTCCACAATGAACGGCTCTGATCTTGTAGGGATATCGCATCTCACGATATCGTTGCTCTTGCTGCACAACTTTTGGGGCTTCAACTCACGAGTCCCTGATACACGATATCACGTGTAGATCTGACGGCTCTTGTGACCCTAGATCAACGGCTCCGCCTCTCCTGAGCTTTAAACTCTTCAGAATCTCCTCGCCGTAACCTCCCTGCACCTCTGCAAGATCTAACGATCCTCGGAACTTCGCGAAATCTCCTCAGATGATTTCGACCATCCGTTTTTCCTTTTGTAACCCACGAAATGAAAAAGAGTATCTCTCCACGAGATTCCTTCGTCGCTTCGCCAACCTGCGACGCTTCTCTCCGACTTCTGACACAGCTTCCCTACACTTAACCTTCAATAAACTCGAAGGTCTATTCCTCTTGAGATTTTCCACAACCTTCAGTCTTTAGAAGAAAGAAACCCTTACACGCACCCCTTGCGGCAAATCTTCAATCATGTCTAAGTGTTGAAGTTCTCTTGACTCTACACAACTCCGCAACAGCAGTCCTCCAAAGCTCCTGCTCAGACACACGACTGAGACTTCCTCCCTTAGCCTGCGCACTCCTTGCACGGCTCTATGCCTAACTGCACCTTCCCGATGAATGAGAACAAAAGCTATCTCTCTGAGCCTTCTGTCAACGCATTCCCTTGCGGACGACTTCAACTGCACTCCTTGCAGGAATCCTTGCTCAAAAGAGAAACAATTGTAACTCACCTTACTTGCTCTCAGATTCCAATCCTAACACGTGGAGTCATACACACAACATAACAAAAATTGCATAACAGGAAGAAATATTCCTAAGCAGAGCATTTAACACACATACACAGAGAATAACACAACAGCCATGAATCTGAATCAACTTCTTCTATTAATTCAAGATCCATACATGGATGTCTTCTACAACCCTCGACTATTCTCCTATGCTCTAAATTCTCCTTGCTCCTGTTGCTAATGTTACAATGATACAAATGAGGGTGTCTATATCCCGATTTTCCCTCTTTCTTCTAGAATTGTCTATCTAAGAATTCAATTCTATCTACCTGCAACTACTACTATAAATGCCTCTGACTATCTCAGACGAGAGCGTATGGCTCGAGGTCTGATTACATTCTTACCAAGGCGCCAAATTAAATGATCTCATTTATATTTAGCGCATCAACTTCAAGGGAAAATTTTAAAATTCAAAACTTGCGTTGGACGTCTTCCAGCTGTCTTCTGCTTCCACGTTGGTTTTTTCTTGTCGCAAGGGATGCTCCTGCATCATCATTCACCGTGTAAAATTGAGAGGACTAGATCTCAATCTTCTCCTTTAGTTTCTGTATCTTCCATTTTCCCTTCCATCATTGTTGGGAATTTCATTTTTTTCCTCTTATCAATCTCCCATTGATACTTCAAACAAATCTTGTGATGCAGAACTTTGTGGTTGGAAGTCCTACAAAGTTTCAAGAACCTTTTTCTTTCTTCTAGTTAAAGGTCATTTATATGATTTTAGCTTCAATATTTTATCAGAGCCTCCTTTGTCTCCGAGTTTCAATATCCTCTTCTTCTTGAGCTAGGATTTTCCAAGAACGTTCGAGCTCCTCTTGATTTTTTTCATAGAAAAAACATGTTTTATAATTATTTCAACATACTTCTCTAATCTTCAAGTCCAATTAGTATTTGGGGTTGTTATAGATTTTGACGAGTTGTTCAACTTTACCGGTCTATAAAACTAGCCTTTTGTTTTGAATTCCCCAACATGGTCGTCAAAAATGTTGATATCCAAGGATAAATCTTTCTACATTTTTAGAGAGGTGGTGCTCCTCTTTTATATATAAAATACAAAAATATAGGTAATGAAATAAAGAAAATGCTTGCGAAAGGACTAGGATTGTTCAAAAATGATTATTCACAATGGTAGATATTATACAAGAATGTACAGGAGTAAAGTGAGAAATCTTAGAGAACATCATTTCCATCATAGCATGAAGTAAAGCAGAACACATCATTTGGAAAGATGAGAATAAATAACCACATATGTAGAGAACATAACATGATCTTTCAATTAAAACTCAAAGATATTTTGATAGACACGCTCTTGAAATCTCACACTTAAAACCTAAAGTATGAGAAATCACTAAACATGTGCCCTAAATAGTTCTTTGGGAACCTTAAAAAAATACAAAAATGTTTGAAAAAAGTTTTTAATATTCGAAAAATAAAATGCATTCATCCTAGTAAATTGGGTTGGGGCTCCATTGGACCATACAATAGATGAAAATACCTGGAATAAAAGAGGAAAACACATTTAGGAATCGACATTTGATATTCACAGACCATCAAATAAAAAGGTTGGATGACTGCTAACTGAGAGGAATAAAAGAAGGTAAAAGCTTAATGAAATGGTTACTCCACTTACTATGATGGGAAAAATTGTTTATTTTCTTTCTAAAGCCTTCTTTATATGTTGCTTGATTGGAGGTGCCTTGATGGTTGTAACTGCTTCTTGAGAATTAGTTTGGTTATTTTGACCAATGTATTCCTTAACCATTGCTTGATATAGTCTTGCATGGGTGCAACGATTAACTTGTGCTTGATGTTGAGATTGAACAACTCATCTTCAATATCCTTTAATTCAAAACCCAATTGATGGATTACTTATGCTTGATCTTCATTCTTGTTTACATAGTGGACTAACTACTTTTCAACTTCCTCTTGTGAAAATTCAGTTAGGTTTCTAAACTCATTAGCCCATGAAATTTTACAGCTTCTAGTTGTTCTTGTAATTGATCTTTTGTAAGCAATATAGAATCCTGATGCAGGAGCATCACCAACGTCAAGCGAGCGTGGGGCAAGCGCCAACACATTTTGGACACATGATAAATTGTTTAAAAACTTTTGAAGTTTATGCACCAATCTTAAATGAGATAATTAAGAAGGAGCGCACTTGTAATAATGTAAAGGACCTTGAGCGATCCGCTCTCGTCGATAGTAGGTAGAAGGCATTTATGATAGTTAATGCAGGTAGATAGAAATTAATGCGTAGATTAGACAGTTTTAGAATGAGAGAGGGAAATGGGATATAGACACCCTCATTGTGTAATGGTAATATAGAAGGAGGATGCCAATTGAGAGCATAATAGTGAAGAACATTACCAAGAGAAGAGCATACAGAGATGGAATAGAGAAACTATGTTTGAAGAACACCCATGTACAGAGATTTGAGTTAATAAAAGAAGTCTTAATTCAGATTCATGGTGTTGTACTTATGTGTATGCTGAATGGTATGTTCATGGTTTTACTCTTTCTGTTATACATTTGCTTTCTATGCTGTGTATGAATGATTTCAAGATTATGTTTGAAGTCTGAGAGAGAAAGAGTTAGGAAATGAGTTTTAATTGTTTCTCTATCTGAGCGAGAGTTCCTGTAAGGAGTGCGTTGACAAAAGGATTCAGAGGTTTTGTTTCTGAAAGCTCAGATAGGTTAGCTTTTGTTCTCATTCCCTTAAGGGTGCAGTTAGGCACATGAGTCGTGCAAGGTGTGCACATACCAAGCTTGAATCTAGGGTTTGAAACCTGAGAAACTATTGAAGGACTGCTGCTGCAAAGAGTGCGCAAAGTCAAAGGTGTTCAACACTGGAGTGTTTGAAGGTTTGTCGCAAGGAGTGCGAGCAGGAGTTTTTGAANGACAGGAGTTGCACAGGGTTTAAACCCTCGCAAGCAGAGCGAAGGTCCCGAAAGGCGTCGGGATATCGGGACTTTGGAATTTGGGGTATCGGAGGTCTTGAGGACAGGAGATCGGGTCACTTCATAGTGAAAATCCCGATTTTGATCTGGACCGTCCATTTGTTGAGACACATGGCGGAGATCAAGAACTCGTCGGTATTTCGGCTACTGGGGTTTTGAGTTGACAGAGGAACTGCGACATTGGGGAATCGCAAGTCGCAAAATCCCGAGACTGAATCAGGGTCGTCCATCAGTTAGGATACGTGGAGGAGATCGGGAGCCATCGACATATTGGGATTCAGCGTTTCGCGAATCCTGAAGACAAGATGCCCGGAGCATTTGATTTCACGAAATCGTGAAATGACTAAGGACCATCCATCGTAGGAGGATGCGTGGCGACGATCAAGAGTCCATCGGCATTTCGGGATTCGGCGTTTTGTGAATCCTAAAGACAGGAAGCACACGCATTTCGGAACCGCGAAGTCTGAAATTCTGATAAGGTGGAAAGCTCCGTTGTGGGGCCAGCTGATGTCAATTTCGTCATATCAGAGGATCGAGAATCGAAACTTTGGGATTTTTGGGGGAAAGAACCCATAAGCATTTGATTTCCTGAGATTGCGAAGCGACGAGGACTGTCCATCTCAAGGGGGACACGTGGCAACAATATAGGAGTTCGGGGAAAAATCCCGAAAGGCAAGGTCATTTTGGCACTTCGGGAATCGACAATTCGGGAGTTGAGGGACCAAGAGGTCAGGCACTTGAGTCGCGAAAACCCGAAAGGGATTGCGGTCATATAAGGGGAGGTCATGTGGACCCAAGGTATAGCCCAGGGGGCTAACTGAAGTTAAAATCCGTTTTGGCAAATCGGCATATCGCAGATCGGGGGAACAAGAAGACTGGGGTTCTCGACAATGAGAATCGCGAAACCCTGAAACCCAAAATTTCAGTTGGGAAGAGATCAGGTATGCACAGAAGCTGTGACAGGGGAAAAGGAAGGACCTGTGAATTGGGTTTTTAATAGAGATTCTAGTGAGGAATCGAAAGCACCTCTTTGGCTCGAAGGTGAAGTTAGAACGATCCGTTAAGACCGGGAGGTCAGCGTAGAGACTGTGGCCGGGGCAGGGGTACATTGGGCGCCATCAAATCCATTATTAGATGTGGACCCTCCAACTCCTTAGTTACATCAACAAGTTTGAAAAACAAGTCACTTCTTTTTGAATTGATAACATCACACTCAATAATGATTTCCCACAGACTTTTAATTCTCCTTGACCAGCATGCATTTATTTTCTTGAGTCAGACCTTTGATGGAAGATATTTCTCTCTTTAGTGGGCATCATTCTTGCTTGATATTCTAGCACTAAAAGTGTTGATAGCTTCTTTGTAAAATTGTTCATCATTTTCTAAATCCTTTTGAAGATACTCTTTAAGATTTAAAATCCTTCTAGAAATATTAGTTGAACTAGTAGGCAATTCCCAATCATCAAGGATTAGAGTAATCGTCTTATTTATATTATCT
This sequence comes from Picea mariana, assembly GCA_032191745.1. Taxonomy (NCBI): domain Eukaryota; kingdom Viridiplantae; phylum Streptophyta; class Pinopsida; order Pinales; family Pinaceae; genus Picea; species Picea mariana. The sequence goes on from JASDQU011403004.1 coordinate 57,743, forward strand.
CCAACATATTTATTAACGGGTGCCAATAAAATTGAAGCCCCTTTTAGTCTTGAACTTGATTATGGTATATCCTCTAAAATATCAAGCAGTCTAATAGTAGATATTGGTTCAACAAACAAGGGTTTAAGTAGTAGAGCATCTTTAATTCTGTTATTCTTTTCTTCAATATTAAGCAGTCCTTCTCCTATTCACAAATTGAATATTTTAGGGCATCCCTTGTGGCTTGATGAAATTCTAAAACTTTAGAGGGTTTCACTCCTACTATATCAATTTCAGAGTTCCATTTTTCTGCAACTTTTTTATTCTTCATGTTGACCTTTTCAATTTTCAATTTCTTGGAACTTGGGTTAAATGAAACAAGGTGCAAAGTAACATATTCTTCTTCAAAAACAACTGGTTCTTCACAATCCAATTCTTTGACTATTATTCTGCTTTCAATCAATTGTTTCTCTTCTCAATCGGGTACTCCAATCTTAGTGTCAACCTCCATATCTTGAGAAATGACTTCACAATCTTGAACCTCATGATTTTCCTTTTCAACAGATTCCCTTTTTCTTTTTATACTTCCCAAGACCGTATGTGATTTTTTAATAGCCTTTTTAGGAGGATCCTTATCTCCTCCATCACCAATACTCCTGACAAGGGATTTCCTTTTCTCTTCATTGTTACCGTGAGTTTTGCTCTGAGTTATTGAAGAACGTTTTTGAGGAATATTGAGTGAGTCCGAGTTACTTCTTGTTGTAGTTCACCCTCTTTGTCTATATTGATCATTGGTACTGGCCATAATGTCGATATCATCTGGGAATTTCCTTGAGGGTTTTGGTTATCCCCTCCTCCTTCATCCAATTGCACTGACTTAGTAAAAGTTGTGACATAACAAATGGAAAACATATGCGCTATGAATAAACCATCAGGATCAAAGCCCTAAAATTTATGGATTTCTGTCATTTTAAAGGAATCAAAATAAACAACAAGTTCATCCAAGTGAGAAATAATTTTAACAATAATCTCTCCAACTTTTATGGGTAATGGAATGAACTATTTTTTCCTTTTTTCATTGAAAAAGTGAGTCTGAGATCTATACTATTTGCATACCTTGAGTACAAATAATTTGTCATAAACATAGTAAGGGAGTAAAAAGAGTTTTCCTTGAAACCCATATAATCTAATATAGTTGAATTTATCTCGAATTTCAAAAAATCCCTTTCCAATGAGAAAAAAATTAGCTTCTTTTGACAATCTTTGTGTAGAAGAACCAGAATCATCTTCTGAAATGTGGATAAAAAAGCATTTTTCTCTAGGTAAAAATGGTAAGGGGATTTGTGTCTCCAGAGTGCTAGATACCAGAACTATACTAGATCCTTATTATAATTCACATTTCTTGATTGGGGTAAGTCTTAAAATACATGGCGATAGACAATGGTATAAATCAAATAATAAGTCATATAGAATTTCTTTGTTTTGTGGAAGTTTCCCAATTGAAAAGAGACTTCATTTGCAATAACACATGCCCAATCAAAAATTGCATTTTCATAGACAGAGTAATGTAGAACATAAAGAATATACTTCAAAACAACAATTTTAAAATCACCCCCAACAATCCTCACAAATAATCATGCAAATTCTTTGTATGGATATTTGAGTGAGCATACCTCAATCTGAGAATAATCTCTAGAATCATTGAGTGGCTCTATGAGAAATATCTTTAAAAGGCCAACTCCTCCATCATGGGCTTTCGGTTTGGAAAGGTACCAACTTAAGAACCCTTCATGGTCTCTCACATCCGCATTCATAAAATAAACTAAGTGTAAATGCAATTTCTTTTTGATTGACGTGGAAATGCAAGTTCATTTTGCAGGACGTGGAAATGTAGGTTGCGGGTTGTGGGAGGTTTAGAAATGATATTTTCTCCCACAACAAGACTCCTGCAAATAAATAAAATGGCTAAGTATAGAAGACACAAAGAAAGTAATGTGGGTATATGGTAAAGTGGGATCAAGTAAAGTGAAAATTGACTTAGTATGGAAGCTTGTAGACTTGCGGGCTTGCAGACTCACATTTGTGAGCTTGCAGGGATAAGGGAGGCCTTCCCACAACCCACATTTGCAAAAAAATGGTTGAGTATGGAATCTCAAAAAATAACACTAAGTACTACCAAGGCACTAAAATATGGATAAAGTAAATCATTAAACATTTAGACTATGACAATAATAATAAACAAAACCACCAAATAGGTTGTTGTTCAAGTCCTACCCTAACTCCCTACTTAGGAGCACTTAGGAGTCAACTAATTAATGTACGAGGTTGTCCTCTTAGAGTAAGGCCTACTAGGTAGTTGGTGTGTGCCATGTGGTTAATTAATGTAAAAGGGTCATCATTATGGAATAAGGCTTGGTAGGTAGTTGGTACTCCTTAATGTGGGACCAGTGGTGGTTAGGGTTAAGGTAGTGAAAAGCAATTTATAGATGTAGGAAGCTATGTAATGTTTTGTCAAGTAATTATCATTATATTGGATAGTTGTTCATTTGGACTTCCCCCCCTAAACAGTGCTCTCTTTCTAGATTATCAATACAAGCGTTAATATTTTGTAAGTTAAATACTCTTGTTTTTCCTCTACTTTATGCGGTCTATGTTTCTTCTATTAATTGCTATTAATTCTATATTTATGCTATATATGATCCAGGTGGATATCGGTGGCCACCCACCTATTCCAGCTGGTTCAAAATCATTTTCTAGCAATTTACTATTTTTAGTGGTTTTTCGGGTCCCAAACTTTTGGGGCCATTTTGAAGGCCTAAACGATGTTTTTTCACAATCAGGCACCCCATTGATAATCAAAGGCTTTGATTGAGCCTATGAAATGAATCTCCTTGTCAATACCTTTCCAACAAGCTATTGTGCGCCCCAAACAAAGATTGTATGCCAAAGTTACGCCCTTGAGAAGTTGATACACCAAACTACCCAAAACGAAGTCCACAAAACTGTTGGCTTTTCATCTTCTGGGTTAGGGTTTTGGATTTTCTTTATGTTAAAAAGGCCTTTGGAGCCTCATTGTAACAACCATTTTCTTGCGAATGAGCACAACTGTCACATCTCTTCTCAAAGATAAGCCGCCACCATTCTAGCAAGTCTTTCACTCTATATTTCTACAATTTTGTACATTTCGCTCATTAATAGAAATTGTGTATTATTGTATCTCTATGTTTATGGTTATATCTCTGTTATATTATTGTATATCTGATATATCTCTGTAGATTCCTTTATTATATCTTTGCTCTCATTTCGTGCTGAAAATAATCTGAATCAATAGTATCAGAGCAGGTTGCTCTTTATCGTTTTTCAGTGTATGTCCCCGACGAGATCCGAGTATAGAAAGTTGGGTCTCGAGCTTCTATATCTTGAGGAAAATCACTCTCACATTCCCAAGAAACCCTCCATGGCGGAAGAAAATAAAGATGCTAGAGCAGGAGATTCTATTAATCTGTTGCTTGAGCAAGCTCTCACACGACAAAGGGACAAGATGATGGAGAATTTTTCCCACGTCCTTCAATGCCTGCCAATAACAACATGCACGTCTTCATCAAGCGACAAATTTGGAGGCACCTCTTCTTTCAAGGTACAAGTTAATTTGATATTCTTGTATTTGAAGGTCAGATAAATGCAAATGCCCTAGAAAAATGGTTCAATCCGCTAGAAGGTTATTTCTCTGTTCACTATTTTTCTGACAGGGAAAATATCACCTTCACACTTCTTAAGGATCTCCCCCATGTCAAACATTGGTGGGAAACTTAATGGGAGAAAATTTCCACATAGGAGTCTGGAATATATGGGTTCGAGCTCACTTGGGATTTTTTTGTGGATGTAATCAAGGAACAATATTACCCTGTTGGTAACTATGATGACCAATACATGAGATGGACCACACTGTGGCAAGAGAGGGGACAAACAATGCTAGAGTTCACAAATAATTTCCATACCTTGCGCACCAATTTGGGTATTAAAGACCCTGAGCGACATCTAGTTTTGAAATACCACGGGGCTCTGCATAGGTACATCCAAACCAAAATAGATTTTTTGGACATCTCATTACTGGGAGCTGCTTATCGATATGCTTTCAAAATTGAGCAGAAATTTAGGTACCAAAACAAACGAGAGTTTCGGTCTAGAAATCCAAAAAACCAAAGCATGGCAAAGATGACCCTAACAACTAACCTTCAAAAAACCTTTCTAATCCATAGTAAAAGAAGGGTAACGAAAAGACGAAGAAGGACACTGGAAAGTGGTGTGATTTCCACAAAATCACTTGGCACAACACTAATGAATGTCAATCAAATCAATAATTGGTTGCTAAGATCAAAGAAAAGGAGTTGAACCCCGATTCAAAATTTGATTTAGAAAATAATAGGAGAAGACAGATCATCGATGCAGAACCCACTACTACTGTCGTAATCGCAACAATTCAACTAGAAGAACCAACAAATCCTGAAGAGGGGGGGCACCTTTTTCATTCACAGATGTGGGTGAAGGGGACCCTGCTGCATTTTATTGTTGATAGTGGAAGCCATAATAACCTCATCTCAACAAAGGTCGTCAAACAATTGGGATTGTCGACAACACCACACCTGCAACCATACAACATTGGGTGGCTTCGCTAGGGATGAGGTATCCGTGTCAACCAACAGTTTCGCTTGTCATATGACATCAAGCCCTTCAAGGATGAAATATTATGTGATGTTTCCCCACTGAATGTTTGTGATGTTCTTTTGGGCCAACCATATATATGGAAGCACCATGCTATTTATGAGTCTCAACCCCGTAGTGTCATTGTTACTCTGGGGGGTCATATCTACAGGATACCAGAGGTAGTTCTGACTACCGTCCCACCTAAACAGTGTCGCAAGGTAATATCTCATACTACTACATTCAATTTCTTCACAATCTGTTCAAAAGGTGAACATAAGGAAACAACAACCATTGTATCCTTAGCCCAAGCACGTTCTATCCAACAGAAGTAGGTCGACAAGATTGAATCAAAGTGAATAGATTCCTTTTGCACATAGTCATCTCATGTAGCCAAATTGGTTCAAAAGATCCAACCCTTCCAACATCAACTTCTCGACAACCTTCCACAAGCCAATCAACGCAACTTCTCCAGCAAGGCAAGCAACCCACCAAGGTTTAGATTCAACAAACGCTTCCCCCTCTCCCCCAGGAACTCAACGCAACTCCTCATCAAGAAATTTCCAACGAGCTATCGTGCACCCCAAACGAAGATCGTATGCCAAAGTTACGCCCTCGAGAAGTTGATACACCAAACTACCCAAAACGGGGTCCATAAAACTATTGGATTTTCATCTTCCGGGGTTAGGGGTTTGGATGTTCTTTATGTTAAAAATACCTTTGGAGCCTCATTGTAAAAGCCATGGTCTTGCGAATGAGAGCAACCATCACATCTCTTCTCAAAGATAAGCCACCACCATTCTAGCGAGTCTTTCACTCTATATTTCTATAGTTTTGTAGATTTCGCTCATTAATAGAAATTGTGTACTACTGTATCTCTGTGTTTATGGTTATATCTTTGATATATATTTGTTATATTATTGGATATCTGATATATCTCTATATATTCCTTTATTATATCTATGCTCTCATTTCGTGCCGAAAATAATCCGGATCAATATAACTACACTACAAGTGGTATCAAAGCACTTTCTTGTGCCACAACAACCTTCTTTTTAGAGATTTTTTTCTTCAAGATAAACACATGTTCCAACATCTATAAACATAAAGATCTATTATTCAACAAGTCAACCTATGGCTAGGAAGGATGCACATTCGAAATACAAGTGGGATCATCTGTTTGAATGCCCTTGTACACCTATGGGGGTACTTGGAAAGTAATACTACATTAGATAGAATCTATTCATGGATTTGATCTTCCACATACACTTGAGTATATCAAAAACCCCCTAGGCATACCTAAAACCATCCCTACAAAAGCCTTTTAGTCACTTTCCACTACATTACAACAAACACACACTCGAGGAGATCACTTTTGCATACCGATGAATCAAGTAGTATGGCTAAGGGTATAGTTGATCATCCTTAGTCATAGCCATGAAAGACCGACCGAGTACTATTTTTGGAAACCCTCAGGCACATTAGAGATATATAGAATTTTGATCTTAAGACCCTACAAAACCTTTTTCAAAATTCCTATAGAACCTAGAATATAAAAAATTTGAAAATTTCACCTGTACACAATATTTCGATAGTTTTCAAAAATTTGGAAGTGGTCCCAAGCCTACCTGGACCATTGTGGGTGGCCTCACCCAAAAAAATCCTTGTTGGAAGTGGTCCTAGGCCTACCCAAGTCATTATGTGGGTGATCTAGCCCAAAATACTCCTTATGTAATGGTGATCACATTGGTGCATCTCATTGGTAACTCTTCTAGTGGACCCCAATGATCCCATGAATGCCACTAGAATGAAGAACTAGATCACTAGCCTAGAATAAAAAATAGAGAAACTTGTTGAATCATAGAGGACATTCCAAAACAACAAAACCACTGAAATGAAATCCTTTAAGGCTTCCATCAACCAACAATTGCATATTTGGAATTGATAAAATATGCATAAGAACAACAATATGACGAAAAAGGCTCACTAGCCAACTCATTTGTATTCACACCAATGGTACAAATTTATAGTACAATGGGTGATGCCACCTCAAAGAGAGATTTTCTCTAGATCCAAAAATCATTCATGATGATTAGGCTAGGCAATTTTAACTAACTCATTAGTCATCAATTGAGGATATATTACTAATATCCTAAATGAATAATACAAACACAGGTGAAAATTAGACTTAGTAATTGGTAAGGTAAGCCATAGGCTAACAAGAATGATAAAATAATATTGATTGATAGTGGGGAATCTTCAGGGGGTGGAGGTCATCGCACCAGATGATCCTTTCATGACACTTAACACCATATGTTGCATAGATTTTCTAAGATAGACTTGAATAAGTTCAATGTCTTTGATCCAATGAGATGTGTGGGTTAGATCGAACATCATTTTTCTCTCAAGGGTATTAATGATGAACAATTGAAACTCTTAGTGGATTTTTTTATATTTGGATATGGAGCATTGGAAATGGTGGAAATGGAATTAGAAAGCATATGAGAGGTACATTACATGGGACTAGTTTGTGAAGGCTACTTATGCTAGATTTGAAATTGAAACTTAATTTTTGGTGGTGTTGACCAAGTTGCGTCAAACCATCATAGTGAAAGACTTTATTGCTTCTTTTGAAAGATTGACAATTAGAACATAATATGTGACTAGTGAGTTCTTCAAGGAGTGTTTTATCAATGGTCTAAAAAAGGAGATCAAAACAAAATTCTGGATGTCCCACCTCACTACCTGGTCTTTCAAGTGAGGTCTTTCAACTCACAAAAAAGGCTCAAGTGGGGGTCACAACCTGGAAAAAACAACCCAATTTGGTTCCACAACTATGTCCCCCTTTTGTGCCTATTCCACCTCCTTCTCAACCCTTTAGAGTCTGCAAGTTAACCACAAGAGAACTGGTAGAACGCCAATGTCTCAACCTCTACTATCATTGTTATGAAAATTTTGTCAAAGGACATAAATGTAAGGAACATAAATCACTTTTAATAGATATGGCTACATCAAGCAGGTATGAGAAAAATTTAAATGAAGACATGACCAAGCTAGATGTGGTAGACACTACACTTGATGAAGTACCCACTAAGGAGCCTTCGTATGAGGAGCCCCAAATTTCCCTCCATGCTTTGTCAAGAATTACAACTCCCCCAACACTTCTATCAACAACCCATCTTCCCACTCATTATATAATCAAGTAAATTAAACAAGATGCAACACATTGCTTCTGATCATTGCTATAAATATAACAATGGGATATCATATACATATAATTTTATGTGCCCGTATGTGGATCGTTATAGGAAGATCAATACACATGCCCTAAGGATGGGTTGGTGGTATCTGTAATGGATTTTAATTTCTAATAGAACACGACACTTTGTAGGTAATCAACAGACTACACAATCTTGAGGGCGAATTGTTTGAATGCATATTAGTTGTATAATGTTGGAAGAGATCCCATCATTGGATGTAGGTCTCCCTTAATTTTATACAAAGGATGAGATGTTATTTTGGGCTATAGTTGATGGTTTACACAAGCACAAGCATGTGGTCTCTAGACTTCAATTTATGAAAGAGAAAGAACAACAAACCATACAACAATGACTCAAACAAATTAACAATTAGGCCATGGATACTAACAATCAATTGAAGCAAAGGGATATCAATGTGGATATAAACCAAGGATTCAATCCATTCAAATACAATGTTGTAAATGATTGATTGATTATTAAATTTATGGGTGTTAGAATTAATTACCACTAAAACGAAAGCAAACAAGCATAAAACCACAATTACACAACAACCAAACACAATATACATAGAGTTTACTCTAAGAAAGTTGAAAGAAAAACGTTAGCATTGAATGAATATGCTTATTTTTTTATTTCTTAGCAATTGAAAAATTATAATGGAGTCTGGCTCTCTAGATCATTGACAATTACATCACAAGAATTTTATTCACCATTCTTTCTTTTCTCTACCAAAGAACCCCTTCTCAATTGATGTGATTGGGTTTATAAATAGCAATGGCCTTGCTAGGAGTAGCTGGAAGGCCACACAACCCCATCTCTTCAATGTCCCATCTACAATGGTAGCACAACACTTTGGAGGCAAGTGGTAGCAGATTGATCTAGCATGTAGCCCTCTTTACCGTCAACCGTGTCCTCCTACCTCATCATCAACTTTTGTAGCCACAAGCTTATGGATTATCCAAGTGCTTTGCCTTGATATAATCCATTGATGTTTGTTGCAGATCCATTTCAATCATTAATTAAAATAATGGTAATATTAATCCTATATTTTTTAAAAACCCTAAACAAAACAAGCAATAATTTTATTTAATATTTATCCACATAAATAATAATAATAATAATAATAATAATAAATACATATTAAACCTAGAGAAGATAGTTTTTTGTCTTCCATATATTCCTTATAATCTATTAATATAATCTATTTTACAAGTTGAAAACTAAATAGTGGTGGTTTAAAAATCCTTATATACCATGATACATATGCTAATAGAAATTGATTATAACATTGTGATAACAATCCTTACTAACATATTGCATAATTAATTATAAGATTGATATTCCACTTACTTCCTTCCCCTTGTCATATGAGTGAAACTTATTTTGATGTTGGAATCCTTTCATGTTATTAAAGCTCCCATTGTAATTTGGGAAAAAAAAATTGGACACTTAATTTATTGGTGGAACGAATTTGTCCTCCAAAAATTATTGGACTTATAGATTTAAGTGATTATTTTTGTAGAATTTAAGTATCTTAGAAGTTTTTCAACATACTAAATCTATTTCTACATTCAAAAATGAATTTTGAAAAACAAAAAATAATGATTCTATCAAAATCCAGCGAAAAAAACCATTTCATAAAACAGCTAACCAACGCCATTAATAACATTAATAATTAATTAATGTTATTAATAACTGTTGTCACCGCAGTATTGAAAACTTGATGAACCGGGAAAGCCTAAATATCTCCATTTATTGTGAACCGGTGGTAAAGGCCGACAGAAAATGAAAATCCAAGGATTACTGAATGAATGAATAATCCTCTAAAGGACAGGTTTCAGGGCAATCTCCACAGGTTTTAGGGTTTTAAGGAGCGGGTGACACGGTAACCAATTTTGATCTCACTCTGCTCAAGCCAGCATAATGGCGATGGTGGTGACTGCGAGGAGGATGGCAATGCTTTCCATATGGAAGAAGATTTCAGTCGCTCCTGAGCTCTCCTTCCACACTTTGAATGTCCCTGCCGACACGCGCATTAAAACATTGTGCCAAACTAACAGGCTTATGGAGGCAGTGGAGGCCTTCAAGCATCTGCTTTCAGCGAAATCTAAATCCGTCCCCACTCTTAGCACTTGCAATCTTTTGTTAAGTAGCCTAGTCCGATGGAATCGACAGCAATCGGCATTGTCTGTTTACAGACTTATGGTTGAAGCAGACATTGTTCCAGATGTGACAACTTTGAACATTATCATCAATTGTCACTGTCAAACAGGTAGAATAGATTATGCATTCAAAGTGTTTGATGGAATGGAAGCACATGGCTATATTCCAAATATCGTAACCTTCTCAACCCTCATCAAAGGGCTTTGGAGCGTGGGCAGGATGGAGGACGCTGCCGAATTTTTCAATCAAATGGGTAGCAAACGACTGCTCCCTAATCTTTTTACTTATAACACCTTAATAGACGGGCTCTGCAAGAGAGGGAAAACCCACGAGGCGTTCGGGTTGATCGCTGTTATGCTGCGAAATGGCCATGAGCCCAACGCTATTACATTTACCACCGTCATGGATCGACTATGCAAAGAAGGAAAGTTCCAAGAGGCCAATAAACTACTGTATCAAATGTTAAAGGAAGGGCATAACCCCGATGTTATTACATATACTTCTCTTATTGATGGTTTCTGTAAGGAAGGCAAGTTGGAGGAGGCTAGGAAGATTTTCCATGAAATGCCTGACAAAAACATATGCCCTAATGCTGTCACATACAATGCGCTTATTGATGGTTTCTGTAAGGAAGGTAAGTTGGAGGAGGCTAGGAAGCTTTTCTATGAAATGACAGACAAAAGCATATGCCCTAATACTGTCACATATAGTGCGCTTATTGATGGTTCTTGTAAGGAAGGCAAGCTGGACGAGGCTAGGAAGCTCTTCTATGAAATGCCCGACAGAAACGTATGCCCTAATGTTGTCACATACAATGTGCTTATTGATGGTTTCAGGAAGAAAGGGAAGTTGGAGGAGGCTAGGAAGCTCTTCTATGAAATGCCTGACAAGAACATTGTCCCTAATGTTCTCACGTACACTGCGCTTATTGATGGTTTCTGTAAGGAAGGCAAGCTGGAGGAGGCTACGAAGCTCTTCTATGAAATGTCTGACAGAAACATATGCCCTGATGCTGTTACATACAGTGCACTTATTGATGGTTTCTGCAAGGAAGGCAAGTTGGAGGAGGCTAGGAAGCTCTTCTATGAAATGCCCAACAAGAACATAGTCCCTCCTGATGTTGCCACATACAGTGTGCTTATTGACGGTTCTGTAAGAAAGGCAAGCTGGACAAGGCTGGGAAGCTCTTCTATGAAATGCCCAAAAAAATATAAGCCCTAATGCTGTTACATACAGTGCGCTTATTGATGGTTTCTGCAAGGAAGGCAAATTGGAGGAGGCTGGGAAGCTCTTCTATGAAATGCCCAACAAGAACATAGTCCCTAATGTTGTCACATGCACTGCATTTATTAATGGCCTCATCAAGATGCTGTTACATACAGTGCGCTTATTGATGGTTTCTGCAAGGAAGGCAAATTGGAGGAGGCTGGGAAGCTCTTCTATGAAATGCCCAACAAGAACATAGTCCCTAATGTTGTCACATGCACTGCATTTATTAATGGCCTCATCAAGGAAGGGCAATGGAATGAGGCCACCAAAGTGCTTCATGAGATGCTGGATAGGGGGAACAATCCGAATTATAACACATACAGTGCTCTTAGTGCCGGTTTTTGCAAAGAAGGCAAGCTTCAAGAAGCTCTCTGGTTGTTAGATGTTATGGTTGAAATAGGCCATCAACCTGATGATACCACATATAATACACTTATAGGTAGGTTTTGCAAGGTGGGTAATCTAGAGAAGGCCTGTGAGCTCCTTCAAGGGATTTTGGAGAAAGGTTGCAGGCCTGACATAGTTCGCTGTAGTACATTAATAGATGGAATCTGTAAGCATCACAGAAAAGACAAAGCTTAACAGATCTTCTATGAGATTCCAGAGCAAGCAAAAAACCTAGATGATGTTATAGACAGCACTTTGATGGATGGACATTTCAAAGTCAATAAAGTTATTTAAACTGATGAAAGATATCAGTCATCTACCTGATATGACTA
>JASDQU011403005.1:0-20726 GCA_032191745.1 Picea mariana
AGCATTCGTGTTCCAGCATTCGTGTTCCAGCAGTCGTGTTCCAGCATTCCTTGTGCGTGTTAGTCTTCTTGTGTTCCAACACTTGTGCGTGCTCCATAAACAAGTGCGTGCTCCATAAACAATCGATTGCCATCAATGACAACCTTGACCATCTGCGTCATCTTCTATTTTAGCCATATCTCCAACATCCTACAGTCCTCATGACTTCTTGAATTCTCCATGGGGAATTCCAACCGCTCTTCTCCTCCTTGACAGCTCCTGCGAAATGAACCAGTGTTCTTCCACTGGAAATTAACTTCTGCAAAATGTTTTTAATCTTTGTCTCCCTTTGGGTATGAATCAAAGGTACTGAACCTCCTAAGCATTCACTTGAAAATTCAAAACTCCAAAAGGGTTCTTGCTCGCACTCCTTGAGACAAACTATCAAATACTCCTGGGTATTTGATCTTTCCACTCTGTGCACTCCCTGTAGTAGCAATCCTTCAACTCTCCCCTTGGTTGATAGGTTCTAAGATTTCAACCAGCCTGCGCATACCTTGCACGAATTTTTGTGCTTCACTTGCAATTTTGCTGGAATGAGGACAATAGTATCCCTCCTGAGCTTTCAGAGATAACCTCTGAACCTTTGTCAATGCACTCCTTGCAGACATTTCACTGCACTCCTTGAAGGAAATTCTCTCTCAGGAAGAGAAACAATTGAAACTCATTCTCTTTGTTCTCTCAAACTTCAAACATTTAATATGAAATCCTACATACACAGCATAAAATCACAACAAATGCATAACAGAGAGAATAAAACCACTATAAGAATACCATTCAGTAAATGTAAACAGTAAGCATCACAACACCATGAAAGTTGAGTCAAAGATTCATATATTAACTTAGTTGTTTCTGTACATGGGTTCTTCTCTATAGCTTTCTGCTACAACTTTTTTTCTTCTTATGTTCTATGCTAATGTTACAATGATCTAATGAATGTCATAATACAAAGACGAGGGTGTCTATATCCGTTTTCCCTCCTGTTCTTATAAACTGTCTAATCTCTAATTCAAACCTACATACTTTCATTAACTATGCATAAATGCCTCTATCTTCTACAAATGAGAGAGAATCTCGCATGATCTGTTTACAATATGAAAGTACGCTTCCCTTTAACCATTACATTAATGCTTCAAAAAAATTTCAAAAACGTGCGCTGGAGGTCTTCCAGTTGTCTTCTGCCTTTTACGTTGCTTGCTTGGTTGGCTGCTTACGATGCTCTTGCATCACCAGAGAAGACGAAGAGTCTCGACTTCCATAGAGGCTAAGGAACCTCAACATAATGGCCATGGATGAAGAGAAGACCCAACGTAACCACCAGAGGGGACGAAGAGTTAGCTGTATGATCTGGCAGAGGAATTGGCATTATAAATATACGCAGAACAAAGAAGTGGAGATTGCTTATGTGGAGAGGAATTACACACGGGGAAATAACATGTTGTGGGTAGGAGCTGAAACACACCCTGTATTCTATGGAAGAGCCACCTTTGAACATGACACCCTTTCACTCGCCTTGTGTCTAGGTTGGAAAATCCTCTTGTCTCTTGATCATAATCCTTTATAAGATTACAAATTGGTCTGTGATCCATGTTGTTGAGTCCAATTTTTCCAAGACATTTGTCATGTCGTCAATATGTTCAAAGAGAAGTTCAACCCAGAAATCCTTCTGTTGCGTCAGTCATTTCTTCAGTCCTTAAGCCTTCTATTGCATCGACCATCCTTGAGTCAGTCTTGAATCCCTTGTTACTCTGATCTACTTCAAATATTGTTACCTGTTTCATGTCATTGATGTGTGATACATTAAGGCCCTCCTATGATGAGTCTTTTCCTATTGACTTCAACTCATTATCTAGGAATTAGACTTAGAAACTAACTGGCACCTTGGAACTTGCATGCCTCAATGGCAGGTTTCCTCGCTTTCGACAGTGGGTTTTCATTATTGACCCCTGATCGAGAGATTCTGCCAAGTGGTCAACCTCAACTCATTGAGTCACATTCATTGGATTGTACTAGTGTACCTTGGGAGTCATTGACATTAATGGTGATTTCCCTTGCACTTGTTAATGATATACTCTAATGACCGATAATCAAGTGGTTTCTATCATGTTCAACTTCAACACATGTATTTGCATGGTTAGATTCATACTATAGAGTGGCAGAGATGAAGACCCTAAATCTTTTCTCACTGATTCAGGTTGCATTGGAGTATATTCAATTTGTATTTTTTCATGGATCCACATTAAATGTCTCATGGCTATGTTCAAATTTGAGTCTTTAACACACAGGTCCAGAATGTATTTTTGGTGGCTATGTTCATATTTGATTCATATTGGCATGGATCCACAGTGTATGTTTGGAGGCCCTAGCCTGTCTTACTTGACATGGATCTTCGCATGTCGGAATTTATTCTTTGATTCATTTGTATTCTCAGTATGGAAATGCCTACCTTAGTGATGATATATTATTGTACCGTATTTCCTTGTTTGTTGGCAAGTTTCCGACCAACTGTTCCTTGTTCCCTACACACACTCGACAAAGTATATCAGTTATCACTCTGTTCAAACTTCATACTTTGGGGGGCTCTCTGTTACACATTATTTTCATCACCACTATGACTGTTAATGATGTAAACCTATCTATTTCCTTTAGAGGGGTCAATGGCCTGAATTTGTGAAGAAGAAGGGAGAAGAAATTTTCCCGAGAGATGAAGTTGTGTTTTCCTCTGTAAAAACCCTATTTTGGAGGATTTCCGTGGGCTGCACCATAGCTAGGGTGTGAAAATGCTTGATTTCTATAGGCTGCACTATAGATATGGCACGGAGTTTCCGTAGGCTACACTATAGCTAGGTCGTGGTGGCCTTCGTACGTGGGAAAAATGAGCATTTTCTCGATGCTTCTAGAAGGAGAATCTTCTATGGTGAGGTGGCCTCCAAATGGTTTGGATCTTACTATCTTTCATGATTTAGTGGGATCATCCTAACCTCCTCACCTTATCCTCTTCAGCTTATAAAAGGAGAGGAGCTCTCATGGAGAAAGTTAGTTGGTTTTGGGGCTTGATTGAATTGAATTTGGCTTGAGATTGTTAGCTTGGTTATATTGGCTTTGAGATTTTATTTTTCAAGATAGATTGTGAGTAGCTATCAGATCCATGGCCTTGGAATCCTTGGAGAAATAAGTGTGTGGGAAGCAAAGAACTATTGGAAGGAACCTTACGAAATCAAGGCATCCGGTTGTAATCTCTCTTCCTATCATTAATATAATATAGTGGCATGCTTCTTTCCGATAGAATTATCTTATTTTATTGCATAATTCCTTGATCATATGCATAGGTTGTCATTGAATATACTCTCTTTTCTTTCACTTTGGTTGGTCTGTGTCTCAATGCAGGATCGGTATCACAAGAGCACCGGAGCGAAACAGGAACAACAACGACATAAGGAAGCGACACTTAAAGGTATGTCTCTAGTCTTTTGTTCAATAGTAAATTCGATGATTAAAGCCTAGGGAAAGCACTATGTCCTGTCTTGTTTTGTTCTATATCCAGGTGGATCTAGGGAGATTATTTTATGTCCGCATTTACCGGTTTATCCAACAAAAGCGTCTCCACTGCTTCGTCATCACGATCTCTCTTTAATGTGTGTCTAGTCAAGTTTGATATTTAATTCCTTCAACCATCTCCTACATGGATCTCTAACCTTTCCTTCTTTATTCATACTCTCTTTCACCTTTCTGCACAATTCACCTTCCTCTTTATTAATTTCTTCATTTTCTAGTTCATACTTCCAACCGTCACTTTCCATTATTTATTTTGTTTTGTTTCTTTTTCTTTCTGTAATACAGTATGATACAAGTACTATGGTACACATATTGCGCATTGATACTAGTGGGAAGAAGTGCGAACATCCTTATACAGTTTCAACTGACTCTTGTTAACCATTCCTTCCACAACTTCTCCATTTAGTTTCTCTAACTAAAAAACTCTTGCATCTGTCACAAACCTGATCACATATGGTCCTAACCAATGCATCTGGAACTTCCTTGGGTGTCGCAAAAAATTGTTTTCATAAAGTAACACTAAGTCTCTTGTTTGGAAATTATTTTGTTTAATGTTCCTTTCATGCCATGATTTCTCGCGCACTTTTTGCACTTGCTGATGGAAACCTATGAAAAAATTGGTCTTCTTTGAGTTCTAATAGTTCTAACAATATCTTCTCCATTGCACTAAAATATGTAAGCTCTACCATAACAATAATGCATAAAATCAATATAATAAACTCTATAGACATCACAACTTCTTCACCATATGTCAATCTAAATGGAGTTTGTCATGTCAAATTCTTTCTTTTAGTCTTATATTCCCATAACAATTCTAGAATTATCAATTCCCAATCGTCTTGACTTACATTACAAACCTTCGTTATTGCATGTTATAATATCTTATTAAATGATTCTACTGTCCTATTTTCCTGAGGGTGATACATGGTGCACTTCTGATGATGGATCTAAAACTCCTCTGTCAATGTTGAAATCATCTTATTCAGAAAGTGAGTTCCCTAATCACTTATAAGTATTATTGGACATCCAAACCTTGTAACCACATTTTCAAACAAAAATTGTGTAGTTGTCTCCATGTTGCAGTCTCTAACGAGTTCTAGATTGACCCATCTAGTTAAGTATTTTGTCATAGTAATGATGTACCTAGATCCCGATCTCTTAGCTATTGGATTAATCATCCAAACAAAGTACACTACTCATTTATCAAAATATTTTAATGTCACTTTTGGTAATAAGGGCATCTCATCTCTCCTAGAAGGCTTCCCAAGTCTCTGACAAACATCATGACTCTGACACAATTCCTTGGCATATTTATGTAGGTTAGGCCACCATATTATTGCATGAAGAATATTATGATTTGTTTTTTTTTCCTACGTAGTGTTCTCCTGCAACTCCTTCATGCACCTCTGACAAGATTATTTTCCTTTCATGTTCTACTACACATCATTGTAGAATACCATCTATGCCTAACTTGTATAAATTTCTTAATGTCAACTAATAGTCTGTTTCCTTCACTACTAGTTACTTTTTATGCACCACTATAAATTCTGATGGGGCTACTCTTGTACTAAAGAACTTAACTATGTCTTCAAAATAGTCATCAACCATCCAAATTGCAAATAGGTGCATGTTTGGTAAACTGTCATCCAAGTTTCTTACATCTTCTCTTGACAATATGCGTGATACGTTATGTGGTCCTTAGTTAAATTTACCTAGTTTCACAGTCACCTCAAAGTCATATTATTGAAATAATAGTATCCATTTTCATATTCTCCCCCCAACACTGGCTTGTTAACTAGTGTTGTAGGTAGGCCAAAGTGGAAAAGCAAGGTGGTTTTGGGAAAGAAAGTATGCATGAGGAAAGCGACAGCTGGAAGGAAGAAAAACACGCGCACATGCGAGGGAAGACCTAATGACATTAGGGTTAGGGTTTTGGTAAGGTATTGTAAACGGATGAAGAGCCAAAAATGTATAAATATAGATTCTTAGGTATCATAAGGGGTTGGTTCAGATATATACTTAGGTATCGTGGGGGTCAGTCAGGATTATTGTTGTTGTTGTTTTAGTTATGCATGAGTTGATTCGATATGTAATATTTTGTTGTATGATCTATTGTGTATAATTTTTTGAGCTAGAGGGGACAAAGGAGGGAAGATATTGAGAATTAGATCACAGGCTGGGGAGCCTAGTGCGATTTAGTCCACCTCATATAGATCTTACCCGACTATGAAGGGTTGTAAGCGCGCGACGTTGTAGATTCGAAAATACTATAATAAAAGAGATGAGAGACAAATCTTTGTGGATGTAGCCCAGGAGGGGGTGAACCAAGGTAACATTTATGTTATGTGATGAATGCATGCATATCTTTATTGTCTTCAACAATTATTATTATTTTGAATGAATGACTTGTTATATTAGACAATTGGTTTAGATTGATGGATAGTTGGTTTGGATATTTGGTTGTCATTGATGTCAACCCTTGGAGAGTGATACTGTAGATTGATTTCAACCCTTGAGTATGTCTAGTAACACATTTCGGTAGCTCCATAAGTTTGGGTAAGGGACTAGAGTTTGTTTGAGGTATAAAGCCATGAAGATCAGTCAATACGTAGGTAAGACTATTCTAGATGGATAATACATGTCGTTCCATTTTCGATGATATATGGTATGTCATGTGGTTCTTCACTGTTAGTGAGATATGGCCTTGTGATGTTGGAGAACCCTCAAGAATATTATAGAAGCCCCTAGAAGGTCATCAAGAAGTCAATTATTCTAGAATCTCCTAGAAATTCTTCAAGAAGTTTTCTAGTCAAAGTTGTTATAAGAAGAAATTAACTATGGGTAAATTAGTTGGAACAAAAAAAATTCTAGTCAAAGTGGTTGCAACAAGAAATTAATTATGGGTAAAGTAGTTGTAACAAGAAGGTTGAATAGTCAAATTGGTTGAACAAGAAATTAAATAATTGTGGGTAAAGTAGTTGTAACAAGAAGGCTGAATAGTCAAAGTGGTTGAACAAGAAATTAATTAATTATGGGTGAAGTAGTTGCAAAAAAAAGCTAATTAAGGATAAAGAAGTTGCAATAAAATATTTATGATTTGACTAATTAAGGAAAATTTATTTGCAACAAGAAAGTGGGTTAGCCCTAGATTGAGGAGAAGGGGTAAAATAGATACAAGTTGTCCCTAAAGGAAGTTACTTGGTAAGTATAAATAATATATCAAGAGACTCCCATTAGCACCTATTGATCATATTGAATATATATAAGTGACTGAGGTAACCATGGAGACCTGAGGTGAATTTCAGAGGGAAGGTGAAGTAAAGAAGGCCAAAAATCCAAGGGAGGATGAAATATTTTGATGATGTGTTCTAAGGTTATTGGCATAGGTTGTTGGTACAGTTTGACAGTGACAATGGTTGAATCAATGATAGTGACGAGTTTTCTATATTTGGATTTTATATTTCAGGGTGGTAGGACGGGGAAAGGATAGGTGGTTGCAACCACCTTCTGGTTGGAGCCGTAGAACCAAGGAGTTGGAGCTTCCTCCAGGTTGGAGCCTGAAAATTAGGGTGTTGGGGCCTCCTTCTAGTTGGAGCCAAAGAATTGGGTGGTTGTAGCCACCTTCCAGTTGGAGCGGGAGAACCAGGGAGTTGTATATTCCTTCAGGTTGGAGCCTGAGAATTAGGGGGTTGGAGCCTCCTTCTGGTTGGAGCCATAGAATTGGGTGGTTGTAGACACCTTCTGGTTGGAGCTAGAGAACACAGAAGGTTGGAGCCTCCTTCTAGTTGGAGCCAGAGAATTGGAATTTGGTGCTTCCTTGAATGTAATTCTTAAAGACAAATAAGAAAATCATTATGTGTTTTTCTCCCGCATCGGGTTTCCATGTAAAATACTGGTGTACTTTTCATTATGTGGATGAGTCTATTATTATTTATTATTCATTGATGGATTTAATTTTATATGATGAAATAACATATTAATGATAAAATAATGAACATTGTTGAATAAGTTAAATGAATATAAACCGTGGTTAAAAATGTATAAATTTCTCATAATTGATTCACTCCCCCTCTCATTAATCCAACACTCATCATCCTCTAGACAGTTCTCTATAATTTTGGTATGTCAACTAGTCATGAACCATTCACCCAACATAGGATTCTTATTTATACCATGAGTAAGTAGTTTAGGTATTTGGGCATGAAGGTTACGTGATTCAGATTTTATGAGAAGAACGAAAATGAATACAAATTATTAACAGATGCTTAACACAAAATAACAAAGATATAGTAAAACTGGTTTTCTATTCAATAAGGAAATAAGTTGAAACTGTAAAATGCAGCAGAAAACAAGCTTGCTAGAATGGTGGCAGATTATCTCTAAGGAGAGATGTGAAGGATGCACTCATTCACAAGAAGATGATTATAATGAGTCTTTGAAGGCCCTTTTAAAATAAACAAGAGTTTCAAAAACCCTAGACATCCAAAAACCTAACCCTAGGAGATGAAGCGCCAAAACTCATGTGGGACCCGTTTGGGTAAGTCAGTACATCAACTTCCCAGGGTCATAACTTTTGCATACGATCTTTGTTTTAGGTGTATGATTTCCCATTGGAAAGATATATCTGAGGACTACAAGATTTTTTAAAAATTTCATGATGAAAATTTAGAACTGCAACATACCCAAAAAAAACATTGTTTAGGGCCTCAAAACGGCTCCAGAAATTCAAGACCTGAAAAATTGCTAAAAATAGTAAATTACCAAAAATGACAGAAAGTTGTTTGAGCCAGCTGGAAAAGGTGGGTGACCACCGATATCCACCTGGATAAATCCTCCCTCTTTAGGAATAAATGGTCTCCATTGCGTTGATTTCCCCCATCAGATGAGGAAATCTCTATTGAATTTTTCCCCAGGTGAGCCACTTGCCTTGGTGCAGGAGCTGCCCTGCTTTGACGACTCGATAAAACTAGATCCTTTATTTTCAAGTGCCCTTGATATGTGTGTCCACAATATGATCACTGGATTCCTATTGAATGCAATCAAGGTTGAGCTCTATTGGTGTAAGTTGTTCTACTATGTCTGAGGTGTCCAATAATGGTGGGAAATAAGGTTGAAGCAGGTCCACGTTGAACATTGGGTGCAGGAAAAGGAAAGGAGGAATGTTGAGACCAAAATAATTATCCCCCATAGCCTTGGTGATGGTGTATGACCCATAACGGAGTGGGTGAAACTTCTGATGAGGTCCTGTAAGGCATTCTTTCTACAAGTGCAACCAAACTTTATCGCCCACCTGAAACTTATGTGGCACCCAATCTTTATCATGGCATTTCTTGTACTTGTCATTGGAATTCTATAGGATATCATGAACCTATTGGTGGATGTGATGGATCTGCTCAATGAACTGGGTGGCTTTGTCATCTTCAGTTGGAGCAAGAGATGATTTGGTCTAGGTGACCATAAGGGGAAGTGCAACATCTATGGGACCCAATGGTTGGAATCCCAACTCCACCTAAAAGGGGCTGTGGTCAGTTGAGCTATGAAGGGCTCGGTTGTAGCTATGATAGACATAGGGAATACTCTCATCCCATGTGTGTGGGTGCTTGCAATTATACATGTGTAGGATTTGCATGATCATTTGATTTACAACCTCGATTTGGCCATCTGTCTTGAGGTGGAAGCCTGTGGATTTGGTGAGCTTGGTGTCAAACAGTGACTAGAGGCTCGACCAAAATGTGTTGAGAAATCAACTGTCCCGATCTGAGACAATGGTTTGTGGGATTTCAAAATGTACCCAGACTCATTCAAAGAAGAGCTTGGCAGTGGCTTTTGTTGTGATGTTATTCTTGCATGCAACCAGAATCGCCATCTTAGAAAATCAATCAACAACTACAAAAACACAGTCATTTACCTTCTTGGTGGATGGTAGAACCAACATGTAGTCCATTAATATGGATTCACATGGCCTATCAGGAGTAGGAAGAGGGTTGTAGAGTCCCCGTTTCTTAGTTGTTAGTTTAGAAATAACGCATGTAGTGCAGGACTTGATATCCTTGCTGACCTCTTGTCGAAGTTTCAGCCAGTAGAAATGTTTTTGTAGCATCGCTACTGTATTTTTGACAATGAAGTGTCCTTCCACTCGACTGTAGTGGGATTCCCATATCATCTTTGCTCGCTCACTTGATGGAATGCAGATATGGCCCAAACGACACAATAACCCATCTTGAAGATGGAAATTATTGAAAACTGCATTTGCACCCAACATTTGGTAGGTGGTGGAGAAGTCTAGGTCTATCTCATAGAGTTGGGCCCATCTAGAGGTCTCATGGATGTAAGAGTCTAGCACTATGGCGAGTTCCACTACTGGCGATCTACTGAGGAAATCAAAGACACGGTTGGTGCTTCTTGTTTTATACTTTATGTTGAGGTGGAATTGTTGTAAGTATGTGGACCAATTTTGATGGCGGTAATTCTGTAATTTTCCTTGTTTCTGCATGAACTGCAATGAATTATGATCAGTGTGGATGAATATCTCCCTCCCAAGAATGTAATTTCTCCACTGGCAGAAGGCTTTCACAATGGAGTACATTTCTTTGTCATAAGTAGGGTATTTACGAATAGCATCTGATAGTGCCTCACTATGATAGGCCATGGGGTGGCCGTGCTAAGTGAGAATGACACCCACAACATAGTCTAAAGAATTTGTCTTGATCTCAAAGGGATGATGTAGGTCAGGTAGTGAAATTAATAGGTTTGAGCACAAACGATGCTTCAAATCATCGAATGCTTGTTGTTAGGACCGACCCCACACAAATTTTTCCTTACCACCACCCTTAGTTATTTTTCTTAGGGCCCATGCAATATGGGAGAATCCCAACACAAATCTACAGTTGAAATTGACAAGGCCCAAGAAGCTCTGAAGCTCAGTGAGTGTGGTTGGCACTAGCCAGTCACGTATGACTTGGATCTTGGCTGGATCTACATGTACGCCATGTTGATAAAAAATGTAGTCTAGGTAATATACCATGTCCATACCGAAGGGGAATTTTTCCAAGTTGGTGTATAGCTTGTGTTGCTGCAAGGTGTGCAGAACCTGCTGAATATGCTGCAAGTGTTCTTCCCAAGACTTGTTGTAAATGAGAATGTCATCTAGATACAACACTATAAAAGTATTGGTGAATGGTCGCAATATATCATCCATCATCCTCATGAAAGTGGTTGGAGCATTTTTCAAACAAAAGGGCATGACCAACCATTCAAAAATGCCTTCCTTTGACTAGAAGGCAGTCTTCCATACATTTGTTTGTTCTATCAGGACCTGGTGGTAGCCAAACTTCATATCAATATTACTAAAGTATTTTTCCCCTGTGAGTTGATCAAGGAGGTTTTTGATACGGGGAATTGGATACTAGTTTCTAACTCTGATTTTGTTCAAGGTTGGTAATCAATGCAGAGTCGCCAAGTTCCATCTTTCTTCTGTACCAACACGATAAGGATCCCACAAGGTGATGAGCTGGGATAGATGTGCCCCTTGTGGAGCAGTTATTCGATCTGTCATTTGATATCCTCATTCTATAACATAGATAAGCGATAGACCATCCCATTGGGAAGCAGTGCACCAGGGGTCAGATCGATGGGGTGCTTGACCTGACAGTGCAAAGGTACCCCGGTAGGTGAGGAGAAGACATCCAAGTATTCTTCAATGAACTTATCTAATTTCTTCTGCTATGTGGAGAGTTCAATCACAGAGACCCTAGATGTGTGATCCAAGTGGATATCGGTGGCCACCCACCTTTTTCAACTGGCTCAAAAAAAAATTCTGGAAATTTTGGCAATTTACTATTTTTAACAAGTTTTAACTTCCGGGGCCATTTTGAGGGCCTAAATGAAGGTTTTTCAAGGTTTAGGTTCTTATTCATATCCAAAGGTATTATTGATCCCCCAAAATGAATCTCCTCAATGATACCTTTTGAATGAGCTATCATACGCCTAAAACGGAGATCGTATGCAAAAGTTACGACCCGGGGAAGTTGATGTACTAACTTACCCAAACGGGGCCCACATGACTTTTGGCACTTCATCTCCTACGGTTAGGTTTTTGGATGTCTAGGGTTTTTGGAATTTCTGTTTATTATAAAAATTCCTTCAGATCCTCATTGTAATCATCTTCTTATGAATGCGAGTAGCCGTCACATCTCTTCTCAGAGATAAGATGGCACCATTCTAGCGAGTCTTTTACTCTGTATTTTTATAGTCTCTGTACATTTCTTTCATTAATAGAAATCATGTATTACTGTATCTTTGTGTTTATGGTTGCACCTCTGATATATTTCTGTTATATTATTGGATATATGCAATATCTCTATGCATTTCTTTATTATATCTCTACTCTCATTTCGTGACAAAAATAATCTGGATCAGTGGTATCAGAGAAGGTTGCTCTTGATCATTTTTTCAGTGCATGCCCTCGATGAGGTCCGAGTATAGCAATTTGGGTCTTGATATTGTCTCTTATGAATACAATCTCTCTCGCACACCCAAGAAACCTTCAATTACGGAAGAAAATAAAAACGACGGAGCAGACAATCATATCAATCTGTTGCTTGAGCAAGCTCTCATGTGACAGAGGAACAAAATGATGGAGAATTTTTCCCACATCCTTAAATGCCTGTCGATAGCATCAAGTGCATCTTCATCAAGAGGCCACTTTGGAGGCACCTTGCCTTTCAAGGTACAAGTTAATTTTTATATTCCTCTATTTGAAGGATAGATAGATGCAGAAGCCCTAGAGAAATGGTTAACTCTACTAGAAGGTTATTTCTCTGTTCACAATTTTTCTGACAAAGAAACGATCACCTTCGCACTCCTTAAAGCTCTCCCTCATGTCAAACATTGGTGGGAAACTTACTGGGAGAAAATTTCCATAGAGGATTCTTGAATATATGGGGCCAATCCCACTTGGGATTTATTTGTGGATGTGATAAAGGAACAATATTACCCTGTTGGAAACTATGAGGACTAGTACATTAGATGGACCACACTGCAACAAGAGAAGGGCCAAGAAATTCTAGAGTTCACCAATACCTTCCATACCTTTCTCACCAAGCTGGGTATAAAATAATCTAAGCGACATTTGGTTCTGAAATACCATGGGGCTTTACACAGATACATCCAGACTGAAATGGATTTTATGGACATCTCATTACTCGGTGCTGCTTATCGATATGTTGTTAAAATTGAGCAGAAATTTAAGCACCAGAACAAACAGGAATTCAAGTATGCAAATCTGCAACAACCAAAGTATGAAAAAGACGACCCTAACAAACAGTCTCCTGAAAACCGGTCCAAGACATAGGGTCACAGGAAGACAAAGAAGGACACCGAAAAATGGTGTGATTTCTGCAAAATCCCCTGGCACAACACCGATGAATGTCTCTCAAAAAATTCATTGGTGGCCAAGATCAAAGACAAGGAGAAAAACCCTGATTCAGAATCTGATTCTAAAAATACTAGTAAAGGACAGATCATTGACACAGACCCCACTTCTATTATCGCAACTGCAGCAATTCAACTGGAAGAACCAATAGATCCTAAAGAGGGGGAGCACATTTTTCATTCATAGATGTGCGTGAAGGGGACCCCACTGCATTTTATTGTTGATAGCAAAAGCCAGAAAAACCTCATATCAGCAGAGGTTTTCAAACAGTTGGGATTGTCGACAACACCACACCCGCAACCATACAACATCAGGTGGCTTCGGCAAGGATGAGATATTCATGTTAGCCAACACTGTCGATTTTCATATGGCATCCAACCCTTCAAGGATGAGGTATTATGTGATGTTTCCCCACTGGATGTATGTCATGTTCTCTTGGGCCAACTATATATGTGGAGATGCCATGTTGTTTATGAGTCTCAACCCCATAGTGTCATTGTTACTTTGGGGGGTCATATATACAAAATACGAGAGGTAGTTCCAACTATTTTTCCACCTAAAAAGTGTTGCAAGGTAGTATCTCATACTACAAAATTTAGCTTCGTCACAATCTGTTCAAAAGGGGAATAGAAGGACACTGCAACCACTATAGCCTCGCCCCCTGCACCTTCTATCCAATAGAAGCAGGTCGACAAGGTTGCAGCAAAGAAAAAATGTTCCTTCTTCACACCTTCCTCTCATGTAGCTCGACTTTTTGAACAACCTCAACCTCAAATGGTTCATGATAGACTTGCACAAACTAAGCAACGAGACGTCTCCAGCAATACAAGTAGCTCACCAAGATGCAGATCCAAACGCTTTTCCCTCTCCCCCGGGAAATCAACGCAATGGATACCATTTCTTCCTAAGGAGGGATAATTGATCCAGGTGGATATCGGTGGCCACCCACCTTTTCTGACTGGCTCAAAACAGTTTTCTGGCAATTTTAGAAATTTATTATTTTGAGCATGTTTTAACTTTTGGGGCCATTTTGAGGGCCTAAATGAATGTTTTTTGAGATAGAGGTTCTCAATGTTAACCAAAGGCATGATTGAGCCCCTAAAATGAATCTCCTCGATGATACCTTTGTAACGAGCCATCATTCACCTAAAACAAAGATTGTATGCAAAAGTTACAACCTCGGGAAGTTGATGTACTAACTTACCCAAACGGGGGCCCACATGACTTTTGGTGCTTCATCTCTTAATGTTAAGTTTTTGGATGTCTAGGGTTTTTGGCATTCTTCTTTATTGTAAAAAGGCCTTCAGAGCCTCATTGTAATCATATTCTTGTGAATGTGAGTAGCCATCACATCTCTTCTCAGAGATAAGCTGCCACCATTCTAGCGAGTCTTTCACTCTGTATTTTTACAGTCTCTATACATTTATTTCATTAATAGAAATCGTGTATTACTGTATCTCTGTGTTTATGGTTGTATATTTGATATATTTCTGTTATATTATTGGATATACACGATATCTGTGTTCATTTCTTTATTATATCTTCACTCTCATTTCATTCCGAAAATAATCCAGATCAATGTGGCTGTGATATTTCTCTCATTCCAAGAGTGAATCACGAAGAAGAAAAAATTCCCCATGTGAGAGATGACCTTCCTGCATTGCTTGGTAGAGATCAAGGAAATAGCACTAGGTGGGACTGCTTCGGGTATCCTGTACAATTTCCTATTCAAAGTAATAATAACACTACGAGGCCTAGACTCATATACAACATGATGTTTCCATAAATAAGGTTGGCCCAAAATAACATTACAAACTTCAAGAGGAGAAAAATCACACAATACCTTGTCTTTGAAGGGCTTGATGTCGTACGACAGTCGAAACTGTTGGCTGACATAGAGATCACTTCCTTGGAGGAGCCATCCAATGGTGTAGGGTTGTGGGTGCAACATTGTCGGCAGGGCTAGCCGCTTGAAAACCTCTGCTGAGATGAGGTTCTTCTAGCTACTGATATCAACAATGATGTGTAGCAAGGTGCCTTTTACCCACATTTGTGAATGGAAGAGGTGCTCTCCTTATTCTGGCTCATCTGGTTCATCAAGTTGGAGCTTGATGGTAGCAATGGTGGCACTGGGTTCTGCATCATTGATTCGTTTTACCCTTTTTATTTCTGACTCAGATTCAAAACCCACATCTGATTCAGAGGCTTTCACTTTGGCCACCAATGACTTCTTTGAGTGGTAGTCAACATTCTTATGAAAATGGCTCTTGTGGAAGTCAAACCACTTCTCGATATATTTCTTTGTCTTTCTGGCGTCCCTATTTTCTTTCTTATTGGACTGGTTGTCCTGATACTATCCATATTTTCTCTGTCCTTTGTTCTATGGGTTGGGACCACCCTTTCCTATCTTTTTCTATGTGGGGTTCCCGAGCCCAAATTGCCACGTCTTTTGTTTGAGCTTCTGCTCAATTTTGATGGCATATCAGTAGGCCATGCCCAAGGATGAGATGTCCAGAAATTCCATTTCGGTTTGGATGTATCTATGCAGAGAACCACGATATTTGAGCACCAGATGTCGCTTTAAATCTTTGATACCTAGCTTGGTGCACAAGGTATGGAAGGTATTTGTGAAATCTGGCACTCCTTGGTCTCTTTCTTGCCGTAGTGTGGTCCATTTGGTATACAAGTCGTCATAACTTCCAATAGGGTGGTATTGTTCCTTAATAGCATCTCTAAAGGATTCTCAGGTGGTTGTGATTGTAAATAACGAGGGTTCCTCTATTTCCATTTTCTCACAGAAAGTTTCCCACCAATATTTGACATGGGGAACGACTTTGAGGAGCACAAAAGTAATCTTTTCGCTATTCAAAAAGTTATGGATAGTAAAATACCCTTCTAGTATATTCAACCACTTGTCTACACCGTCTGCATCTATCTGACCTTCAAATATAGAAATATGTAAGTTTATTTGTACCTTGAAGGGGGTGATGCCTCTGCTCGAAGAAGATGCGTCGTCTGTTGGTAGCTGTTGAAGGATTTGCGTGAAACTATCCATGATCTCATTCCTCTGTTGCGTGAGGCATTCCTCAAGAAGCATTTTGAAAGGATCTCCTGTCCCATCATCTTTCTTTTATTTTTCTATGAGAGGTTGCTTGGGCGTGCGAGATCTTTGTTCTTCAAGAGAAATAAGCTCGAGACCCAATTCTTTGTACTCTAATCTCATTGGGGACATGCATTAAGATGACAAGGAGAAGACCTCTCTGATACCACTGATCTAGATTTTATGAGAAGAACGAAATGACTACAGATTATTAACAGATGCTTAACACAAAATAACAGAGATATAGTAAAATTGGTTTTCTATTCAATAAGGAAATAAGATGAAACTGTAAAATGCAGCAGAAAACAAGCTCGTTGGAATGGTTTCGGCTTATCTCTAAGGAGAGATGTGATGGATGCGCTCATTCACAAGAAGATAATTACAATGAGGCTCTGAATTTTTTTTTATAATAAACAGGAGTTTCAAAAACCCTAGACATCCAAAATCCTAACCCTAGGAGATGAAGTGCCAAAATTCATGTGGGCCCCATTTGGGTAAGTCAGTACATCAACTTCCTGGGGTCGTAACTTTTGCATAAGATCTTCGTTTTAGGCATACAATAGCCCATTCGAAAGATCTATCCGAGGAATACAAAAGTCGCTGAAAATTTCATGAAGAAAACTTTCAACTACAACATACCCAAAAAAATGTCGTTTAGGGCCTCAAAACGGCTCCGAAAGTTCAGGACCCAAAAAACTGCTAAAAATAGTAAATTATGAAAAATTGCCAGAAAGTTGTTTTGAGTCAGCTAGAAAAGGTGGGTGGCCACCGATATCGACCTGGATCATTACGGTTGTACTTTTAAAGTGTATGGACTCCATAATATCCACTTGAGACCACACATTTTTCACATTTTTTATTTTTTGGGGCCATTTTGGAGGTGCTTGTGGGTTCCATGAAGGAAACTCATGTGCATCGTGTGAGTTTTTAGAAGGAAACCTTTATGCATAAATATATGGGCACAAAAATAAATAAAATGGATATCAAATCTTGGATATTTTATAGGTAAATTTCCAAACAAATCATATATGGGAAAGGGTGACCACATATAGCTCTAACACCAATATTCATTTCACTTTTCAACCCTCTTACATATCCACATCTAGTCCTTCTAAAGTCATTATCCTTTATTTTATGCATACATATTTCATGATATCTTCAATTATTTTTTGTTGAAAAGGTATAACATACCAAATAAGATGAGTTTGAGGTTACTCTAAGTTATGACAATCTAAGGTGGTATTCTAAAACTTAAATTTGCATATATGTTGTCTAGTAGTAAAGATGAATATACCTATACAATACCCTTGCCTCTCGTGTAGATCCATTTCCAAAAATTAAACACTTGATCAACAAACTGTAAATGTGTGATTGTAAAATCCCTAGAAACTTTGACTTCTTTTGGTTCAAATGCTTCCCTCAAGCTTATTAAAAGTATACTTTGACCATCAACCATTAGGAGAAATAATAGGGGGAAATAGGGCATCCTTGTCTAATCTACCTTGAAGGTTTAAAGAAATTATAAGTTGCATCATTTATCAAGGCTGTAAAAGAAACAATGATGTAACATTCCTCAATTCAATTTACTATTGGTAGCCGATATGAATTCGGACAAGTCCTAGGAAAGGTCGAACTCGCTTTTCCATGTGCCTTGAAAAGGTCCAATTTGATGATAAAACAAGGAAACCTTTTCGTTTCTATGGAATTTAAATCCTCTTAGATACTCCCATAAAATAAAAAATAAATCTACCTTCTAGAAATCCAAATTGTTCCTTAGTAAAGATTTTAGATAAAATTGGTTTTGGACTCTTGCTAATTACCTTGGAAAATTATAGGTAATATTTCATATTGAGATTAGTCTATAATAATCGGAAGAAGATGCGATATATTTCTTTAGATAGTTGGAAATAAATGTTGAGTTGAAAGGGCCCCATATTTTCCTTGCTCTCTTCAATTACTCAATTGTATGATGAAGATCATTTTCTTGGATTTTGTTTTTTTTTGAAAAACTCAATAAGCTAGCCATTTTTCCTTGAAGCATTATCCTACTAAAATGGGGCAATAAATGCTATTAATTAATCTTCATAAATCCTTACAACAATGTTTTATTCTTTTTAGGGCTTAATGGTATGTTTAAGTGGGAGAGGATGGACAATATTTGCAATTTTTTCCCTTGTAGTCTTATAATATATATTATTATAGTGGGATGTTTCCAACTTTGATATCTCCACAGACCATATATGCTTGTTCCCATTAGAATCTTTAATTTCCTAAAAAATATTATAAGCCTTCCTTGATTGAATAAATTAGTGAAATAAATTGTTATTTTCATATCCCTCCTTGAGCCAAGTGACTCAATTTTTTAGTCCCTAAAATGCTTATTCGACTCAAAGAAATAAGTTGTTCCTTTACACTTCTAACTTTTCATATTTTTTTTAGATCTTCTGTCACCCTACCCCCTGCAACTAATCATATAACATCTCCAAATGAAACTGAGTCTCGTCCATTATTGACTTACCTTGGGTATGGTGATTTTTATCCCAATCCTTCATGAACCCTTTTATTATGTTCAAATTTTCCTAATAGGATTTCATAGAAACATACCCTAATCAAATCTAGATTAAAATGTTTCCACACTTTGGAAATCAAATATTTATACTTGATATCTAGGTAATAAGTGTCTAATTTAAAGTGGGAAAAAGGATTCTTCACATCATATTCCAATTGCATATAAAAATAAGAAAGTGTTGCAATGTTCCTTCCACCCCTATCCAATATTTGTATCTTCTTAACCCAATTAAAAATTCTCTTGTGATCAGGATGCTATCCTAACATTCTGCTAGAGCCTCTCCTTTCAATATCTTATTCCTCCAAGTGGATTTTAGCTTAACTATCCCCACATAAAATAAGCCTTTTCCCTCAAAGAGATGAGTGAAAAAACCTACCAAGACATATAGCCTACCCACTTTACCCCGTGTTTCACTTCTTTTTATAACTATATTCAAAATCCTCTCCATATACCCGAGTAGGAAAATACCTAGTATTAAGTATTTTTAACCAATGCTCTTCTCTATTGTGATTAGGTCCATAAATGTTTATAGAATTCACATCACCATTGATATGTTGTATCTATAAAGAGAATATTCTGGTTGATTCTAAGGAAAATATAATTTTGATTCTAGAGGAAGCATTCCACCCTATTGCTAATCCCCTTGAACTTCCTCTTTCACTAGAGACTATCAAATTCCATCATGGAAATAGGCATGTAGTTCCCCCACCACACTCACATCCTTTAACATAGTCTCTTGCATAAATATAACATAGAGACTGTTGAAATAATGTAACTGCCAAGAGTATTCTTATTATTATTGTTATTTTATTCATTAGATTAATCCCCATTGTGGATTAATCATGTCGGTAATTGTATTAGGACCAAATCCCCTTTTTCGGATTGGTCATCAAACAATTGTAATAGGCAGAATAAGAAGTCGGCCCCAACAGTTATTATTGAGGCCCAGAATTAAATTAAAGGTGGGTTTACCCACCCAGAGTGAGAGGTCGGCCCTACCATTGAAACCCTTTGACACGTGCCAGTCTTGTATATATAGGGAGGCTAGCGCCTCACTTTATCACACAACTCACTTGCTCATTCTCTTATGAGGCAAGCCGCAATTACCAGTTGGAGACAGGAGAGGAAGAGTGGCGCATCTTTTGGGGAGGACTATTTTTATTGGTTTGAGTTATCTCTTGAACATTGTATTAGCAATTTATGATAAGGAAGTTTTTGCTGGGTTTTCTTCCCCTAGAGGGTTTCCGAGGATAAATGTTGTGTCTCTTGTGAATGTGTATTTCTTAGTGATATTATTCTTATGATTCTCTTATCTATTGAAATGCAAAGAACTATAATAATGGCATAAAAATTAACATGGTATCATAGCCAACCTGAAGGAAACACAATTTGCAAGAGAAAAAACATCACTGTTACCATACCCAAAAATTAGGGTTTTGCGAAAGTGAATATTTTCAGCTCCCTAACCACCTAGAAAGACGCACCCTCCCCCAAGGATCTATTTGGCACCTAGAGCGCACCTTTTCAGTGGCTGGATCTTACACAAAGTGAAACCCTAGTTTCACAAAAGTACCAAAAGTACCAGAGTACCAGAAGTACCAGAAGCACCAGTCCAGAAATCCGCAAATCAGATTTGAAGGGGTAAAAATTGGATTTTCTTAGATCCAAGGACACCAGGCTACTCGCCTCAGCCAAGCGCACCTCCTGGTAAGGTCAAAATTTGATTTTAATCATTTTCATTTTTTGGTCATTTTTGTAGCCTCAAGTACAAGATGTCTGCAAGCACAAAGCTTGTTGAGAAACTAGAAGGCATTGACAACTTTTGTGTCTAGAAGTATAGGATCAGTTTGATCCTTGCAGAGAATGACCTAGAAAAATTCATCAAAGAAGAAGTGGAGGAACCTAAAGATGCCGTAGAGAAAGCGAAGCATCAGAAGGACTCAATCGGGGCTCAAAGAATCATTGCAGATTCAATCAAAGACCACCTGATCCCGTATGTATCATCCAAGAAAACTATGAAGGAGATGTTT
>JASDQU011403005.1:20826-44309 GCA_032191745.1 Picea mariana
CAAGAAGAGACAAGGGTAACCAACCGTGAAGCACTACTAGCAAGGGATGATGATCAATCCCTACCTACTCCTACAAAAGGAGGAAGGAAGAAACCCTACTTCAAAAGGGAATCTCATAGAGAACCGCAACCATCAAACAAATTCAACAACCAAGAATCTCATTCAAGAAATTTTCAGAAGAAAGGACAACGCAAGGTACAAGATCTCTCATCTATAAATTGTTATCATTGTGATAAGATGGGACACAAGGCGAATAATTGTCTAGTCAGAAGAGAAGAGTACAAGAGGAAGCACAAAAGGCAAAATGCTCACATAGCCGAAGATGAAGAACCACCTATGA
The DNA here is from genome assembly GCA_032191745.1 of Picea mariana. Lineage (NCBI taxonomy): Eukaryota > Viridiplantae > Streptophyta > Pinopsida > Pinales > Pinaceae > Picea > Picea mariana. The sequence goes on from JASDQU011403005.1 coordinate 21,167, forward strand.
AGATGATTAAGGACCATGTCTTGATCTCAGCTCTCTCAGGATCTGTATCACCTGGAGAGGACACATGGCTCATTGATAGCGGTGCATCAAAACANGCCTAAAACGGAGATCGTATGCAAAAGTTACGACCCCGGGAAGTTGATGTACTCACTTACCCAAACGGGGCCCACATGACTTTTGGCGCTTCATCTCCTAGGGTTAGGTTTTTGGATGTCTAGGAATTTTAACATTCCCGTTTATTGTAAAAAGGCCTTCATAGCCTCATTGTAATCATCTTCTTGCGAATGCGAGTAGCCGTCACATCTCTTCTTAGAGATAAGCTGCCACCATTCTAGCGAGTCTTTCACTCTGTATTTTACAGTCTCTGTACATTTCTTTCATTAATAGAAATCATGCATTACTGTATATCTGTGTTTATGGTTGCATATATAATACATTTATGTTATATTATTGAATATCTGCAATATCTCTATGCATTTCTTTATTATATCTCTGCTCTCATTTCGTGCCAAAAATAATCCGGATCATTGGGATGCTTTCATCTAGTCAGTATGTGGCAGAAAGGAGAAACTATAGTTTGAGAGCCTATGGGAAGAATGCATCCAAGAAGAGACAAGGGTAGCCAACTGTGAAGCACTACTAGAAAGGGACAATGATCAAGCCCTAGCTACTCATAAAAAAGGAGGAAGGAAGAAACCCTACTTCAAAAGGGAATCTCATAGAGAACCACAACCATCAAACAAATTCAACAACCAAGAATCTCATCCAAGAAATTTTCAAAAGAAAGGACAATGCAAGAGATGAGATCTCTCATCTATACAATGTTGTCATTGTGATAAGATGGGACACAAGGCAAATAATTGTCCAGTTAGAAGAGAAGAATACAAGAGGAAGCACAAAAGGCAACATGCTCACATAGCCAAAGATGAAGAACCACCTATGAACATGATTAAGGACCGTGTCTTGATCTCAGCTCTCTCAGGATCTGTATCACCTGGAGAGGACACATGGCTCATTGATAGCGGTGCATCAAAACATATGATGGGTAAGAAAAATACTCTCTCTTGTATTTCACAAAGGAAGTTTTCTCAAAAAGTAACTCTTGGAGATGATTATCAATATCCCATCAAGGGAATAGGAGAATCAAACTACAAACTAGATTCAGAAAACTCAATAACAATGAAGGATGTACTCTACGTACCAGGATTAAAGAAGAAATTACTCTCCATATCATCTTTATACAAGAAAGGCTATAGAGTTTCCTTCATAGATGGAGAAGTTCTTATGTGGGCTAAAGGAGAAACCTTAAATGAAGCAATTGTCATCTGAAGTGAAGAAAATGGCTTATATAAGCTGAAGGGTCACCCAAAAACTGCCATGACCCATACCATTGAAAACTCATGCGAACTTTGGCATAGAAGATTGGCCCACATCAACTACAAGGCACTACCTTACATATGCAAAGTTGTCACAGGTTTACCAAAACTCAAGGTCAATCAAGAAGGCATATGCAATGGATGTGCGCAAGGGAAGAATATCAAGAATCCTTTTGCAAAAAGGGATAGCAAAGTAGAAGGAGTATTGGAACTCATTCATTCAGACATTTGTGTCCCAATGCCATCATCCTCCATTAGTAGGTATGTATATTATGTATCATTTATTGATGATTATTCTCGTAAGACTTGGATATATTTCTTAAAATCTAAAGATGAAGTATTCAGTAAATTCAAGGAATTCAAAGCCTTGATAGAGAATCTTTCCGAAAGAAAGATTAAGATACTCAGGTCAGATAATGGAGGATAATATACCTCAAAGGAGTTCATGAACTTCTGTAGAGATGTTGGGATCAAGAGGGAACTCACTTCTCGCTATAATCCTCAACAAAATGGTGTAGCTGAAAGGAACAATAGAACAATTATGGAAGCTATAAAGATCATGATTCACTATCAAGATCTTCCTATGTGCTTATGGGTAGAAGCATCAATGGCAGTTGTTTATGTGCAGAACAGATTATCCCATAGTGCACTTGGGTTCAAGACCCTAGAAGAAATGTTCACCAGAAAGAAGCCAGAGGTAAGCCATCTCAAAATATTTGGCTGTCCAGTGTTTATTCATATACCAAAAGAGAAAAGAAACAAGCTGGAACCCTCCAGAAAGAAGGGAATATTTGTGGGATACTGTGAGGTATCCAAGCCCTTCAGAAAATACATACCTGGTCACTGCCATATTGAGATCAGCAGGGACATGACCTTTGATGAAGAAGTAGCACTTAAGAAATCAAGAAGATGCTAGCTTGAAGAAATGTATGAAGAGGAACCTGTAAATCCCAAGACTACAGAATCTGTGAGGGAAGTTCCCAGAGCTGCAGAACCTATAAGGGAAGTCATAACTTCCCATGATGAGGAGACACCTAAAGATCATGATATAACATAAGTTCAAGAACCTCCTCATGTGACCTTCTCCCATAAAATAAAGCCTGCTTGGGCAAGAGAGATTATACAAGATGGAGAGAAGTATGGTGTTGCAGAAGGAACCATTGGACAGATGAAAAGACCAAAGCCATTCTCTAGTTACGCGGCTTTGATGTGCAATCTACTTGATGAAGAACCTACATGATTCGAAGAGGCCATTCAAAAGAAGGAATGGGTAGATGCCATGACAGAGGAATACCAATCCATAATAAATAATGATGTATGGGAAATAGTTCCCTAACCAAAAAGTAAGGATGTGGTATCATCAAAATGGATCTTCAAAATAAAACATGCTACTGATGGAAGTATTGAGAAATATAAACCAAGATTTGTTTCTCGTGGATTTTCCCAGAAGGAAGGCATTGACTATGAAGAGACATTCTCTCCTATGGCCAGATACACTTCGATCAGAACCATTATATCTCTTGCTACCAAGATGAAATGGAAGCTGCACAAGATGGACGTGAAGACATCTTTCCTGAATGGTGTTATCGAAGAGGAAGTGTATATAGAGAAACCCCAAGGATTTGAGGTTGAAGACAGGAAGTCTCATGTATGCCGATTGAGGAATGCCTTATACGGATTGAAGAAATCTCCCAGAGCTTGGTATGGCTGTATAGACAGTTTCTTGATGAGTTTAGTATTTGCCAAGAGTAAAGCAGACTCAAATCTCTACTTCAAAATTATGGGTAATGAACTAGTAATATTACTACTGTATGTGGATGACTTATTCTTAACTGGAGAAGAAAATATCATCACTGAATGTAACAGAGACATGCCGTAGAATTTGAAATGAAATACCTTAGCCTAATGCATTACTTCTTAGGTCTTGAGGTATGGCAGAGTCCAGAAAGGATCTTCCTTAACCAAGGGAAGTACACGGTCGAAATATTAAAGAGATTTGACATCCTAGAATGCAAGCCCATGAATACACCCATGGAAACAAAGTTGAAGTTGCTGGTCGATACTTTGTTAGATTTGATAGATGCCACATTGTACAGACAGATTATTGGATCATTGATGTACCTGATGAACACCAGACTAGACATCTATTTTGTAGTGAACACCTTGAGTCAGTTTCTGGTAGAGCCCAAACATGTTCACTTAGTGGCTACAAAACATGTGATGAGGTACCTTAAAGGTACAATGGATTATGGTCTCAGCTATGATGGAGATCATGACTTCACATTGAGTGGATATACTGATGCAGATTGGGCAGGAAGCGTTGTAGATAGAAAAATCACTTCCGGATGCTGTTTCAGTTTGGGATCAACCATGATCTCATGGCAGAGTAGGAAGCAATCCAGTATTGCTCTCAGCATAGCAGAAGTAGAGTACATTGCCACATGTTCTTCTAGCTACGAATCTATATGGCTTTGAAAGTTGATGACAGGTCTATTTGACTTGGAGATGAGAGCAACTGTGATTCTATGTGACAACCAGAGCTACATAAAGATGACAGATAATCCCGTATTCCACGACAAGTCGAAGCACATAGAGATCCTCTATCATTTCATCCGTGACATGGTACAGAGAGGAGCCTTGAGGCTCTAGTACATTAGCATAGATGAATAGGTTGCTGATGTGTTGACCAAACCTCTATCTCATGTAAAGTTTGAACACTTTCGAGATAAGCTTGGTATAGTCCGAAAGGACCCTCCCTGAAAGGGGGAGTATATTTATTCCTTGCTTTTGACCTCGTTGTTAGACGTAAAGCAAGATGAGTCATAGCTTATGATCTCATTGTTAGACGTAAATCATGACGTTGTGTGTTCCTTGCTTCTGACCTCATTGTTAGACATAAAGCGAGATGATTCCTCGCTTCTAACCTCATTGTTAGACGTAAAGTGAGATGTTGATGTGTTCCTTGCTTCTGACCTTGTTGTTAGACATAAAGCAAGATGATTCCTTTCTTCTGACCTAGTTGTTAGACGTAAAGTGAGATGATGATGTCTTCCTTGCTTCTAACCTCACTATTAGATGTAAAGCAAGATGAGTCATTGCTTTTGACCTCGCTGTTAGATGTAAAGCATGACGTTATGGATTCCTTGCTTCTGACCTAGCTGTTAGACGTAAAGCAATATGATTCCTCGCTTCTGACCTTGTTGTTATATGTAAAGTGAGATGTTGATGTGTTCCTTGCTTTTGACCTCGTTGTTAGATGTAAAGAAATAGGATTCCTCGCTTTTGACCTAGTTGTTAGATGTAAAGCGAGATGATGATGTGTTCCTTGCTTATGACCTAGTTGTTAGATGTAAAGAAAGATGATTCCTTGCTTCTGACCTCGTTGTTAGACGTAAAGCAAGATGTGACTAACANTAAAGCAAGATGATTCCTTGCTTCTGACCTCGTTGTTAGACGTAAAGCAAGATGTGACTAACACTGAGCTACCATCTTAACCGCTGTGACATTGAGCCAGTGTAGTACTCTGATGTGCCAGCCTAGTGTTGTGATGAGGTATCATTTTTACTGATACATTTTGATGTAGATTATGATGGAATTATTTTGAGAATGATGATGTCGTCGATGAAGAAAACTTTCGATGACCTGTAAATATGCTAGCCAATATTTCAAGATGATATTGACGATACTGTCCTCCCGATGCCACTGATGATGCAGACCTCTCTCGCCTGATGCTGTTGAAGAAGACCCTTCTTGTTAAGGGGGCATGTTGAAATAATGTAACTGCGAAGAGTATTCTTATTATTATTGTTATTTTATTCATTAGATTAATCCCCATTGTGGATTAATCATGTCGGTAATTGTATTAGGACCAAATCCCCTTTTGCGGATTGGTCATCGGACAATTGTAATAGGTAGAATAAGAATTCATTCCTAGTAGTTATTATTGAGGCCCAAAATTAAATTAAAGGTGGGTTTATCCACCCAGAGTGAGAGGTCGACCATGCCAGTGAAACCCTTTCACACGTGCTAGTCTTGTATATGTAGGGAGGCTAGCTCCTCACTTTATCACACAACTCACTTGCTCATTCTCTTATGAGGCAAGCTGCAATTACCAGTCGGAGAGAGGAGAAGAAGAGTGGTGCATATTTTGGGGAGGACTATTTGTATTGGTTTGAGTTATCTCTTGAACATTGTATTAGAAATTTATGATAAGGAAGTTTTTGCTAGGTTTTCTTCCACTAGAGGGTTTCCCAGGATAAATGTTGTGTCACTTGTGAATGTGTATTTCTCAATGATCTTGTTCTTATGATGCTCTTATCTACTGAAATGCAAAGAACTATAATAATGGCATAAACATTAACAAAGACTATACTTCTACGCATATTTCTAGAGGAGTTATTTTTCGAGGGTTCCTCGATGGAGATTATATTTTTGAGAGGAAAATCATTTCGTCCTCTTAAATGAGACAATCCCTACTCTAAGGAACTACTTTATTAATTGTTTCATGTTTGAGTGAACCTCTTCCTCTACTTGTTCCTTTTTCTAATTATAAGAAAAACTTCCTCCCTTGGCTTGGATTTATTTTCCTAACCTCTAGATCTATTTCCAAACATCTTCCTAGATTTTCCTTCCATTCAAATATTTCCTATGAACTCTAGACCTGAGATGATAAAACTTGTGAGTTTTTGGGAGAATAAAATCATTTCCCCTTTTTTAGAGACATAATTTTTCTCTGATTCCTCCAATGAAAAAACCTTCCTTCCTTCTTTCCATAGAGCTCAAGCAATTGGATGGCCCTCTTTTTCTTCAACTTTATCTCTTCAACCCATTCATTGACCCCAATGTCAATATGTAATAGAGGAATAATTTGGAATTGTTTCTTCCCAAGGCCTATGAGCCTCCTTAATTTCCAAATATTTCATTTCATTCCTTATTTATGACTCTAGATATTAATTCTTGTAATGATAATAACTCAATTAATTCACTATCTCCTTTCCTTTATCTATTATTTGATCCTTATGTTCTATTACCAAACCCATTTCCTTGTTTAGTTATCTTATTTCCTCAATCAATTTTACACTTCTAGGCCTCTCTACACTTTATATGTTTCTAAAGCCTCTTATGACTTTGTCAAGTTGTCTCTTATGCCTACCACCTGGAATATTAGAATTATGATCCTTCTTTCCCTAATATTCATGGGGATCATGAGCCTATGACTTCTCAACCCCATAAATTGTAAGCATGTTCCTACTATATTTTCAAGGATGAGCATTAAGTGCATATAATCTAGGGTATCCTTTTATATTCTCTTGGTGATCCAGGTGGATATCGGTGGCCACCCACCTTTTCCGACTGGCTCAAAATAGTTTTCTAGCAATTTTGGTAATTTACTATTTTTAGCAGGTTTTAACTTCCAGGGCCATTTTGAGGGCTTAAATGAAGGTTTTTCGAGATCGAGGTTCTCAATGATAGTTGAAGGAATGATTGAGCCCCAAAAATTAATATCCTCAATGATACCTTTCCAATGAGATATCATACGCCTAAAATGAAGATCGTATGCAAAAGTTACAACCCCGAGAAGTTGATGTACTAACTTACCCAAACGAGGCCCACATGAATTTTGACGCTTCATCTCCTAGGGTTAGGTTTTTGGATGTCTAGGGTTTTTGGCATTCCTATTTATTGTAAAAATTCCTTCAGAGCCTCATTATAATCATCTTCTTGCGAATGCGAGTAACCGTCACATCTCTTCTCAGAGTTAAGCTGCCACCATTCTAGTGAGTCTTTCACTCTGTATTTTTACAGTCTCTGTACATTTCTTTCATTAATAAAAATCATGTATTAATGTATATCTGTGCTTATGGTTGCATCTCTGATACAATTCTGTTATATTCTTGAATATCTGTGATATCTCTGTGCATTTCTTGATTATATCTCCGATCTCATTTCGTGCCGAAAATAATCCGGATCAGTGGTATCAGAGCAGGCTACTATTAATCATTTTTTTAGTGCATGTCCCTGACGAGGTACAAGTATAGAAAGTTGGGTCTCGAACTTGTTTCTCTTAAAGACTATCACTCTCACACACCCAAGAAACCCTCAGTGGTATAAGAAAAGAAAAAAGATGGAGCAGACGATCCTATCAATCTGTTGCTTGAGCAAGCTCTCACGCGACAGAGGAATGAAATGATGGAGAATTTTTCCCACATCCTTAAATCTCTGTCGATAGCACCAGGAACATCTTCATCAAGTGGCCACTTTGGAGGCACCTCGCCTTTCAAGGTACAAGTTAATTTTGATATTCCTGTATTTGAAAGACAGATAGATGCAAAAACCCTAGAAAAATGGTTAACTCTGCTAGAAGATTATTTCTCTATTCACAATTTTTCTAACAAAGAAAACATCACCTTCACACTCCTTAAATCTCTCCCTCGTGTCAAACAATGGTGGGAAACTTACTAGGAGCAAATTTCCATAGAGGAGTCTGGAATATATGGGGTCGATCCCACTTGGGATTTTTTTGTGGATGCGGTAAAGGAACAATATTACCCCGTTGGAAACTATGAGGACCAGTACATGAGATGGACCACATTGTGGCAAGAGAGGGGCCAAGCAGTTCTGGAGTTCACCAATACCTTCCATACCTTGCGCACCAAGATGGGTATCAAAGACTTCAAGCGACATTTAGTTCTAAAATACAGTGGGGATCTACATAGATACATCCAGACTAAAATGGATTTTCTAGACATCTCATCACTCAGTGTTGCTTATCGATATGTTGTTAAAATTGAATAGAAATTTAAGCACCATAACAAACGGGAATTCGGGTATGACAAAGATAGCCCTAACAAACAGTCTCCCTAAAACCAATCCAAGACACAGGAAAAGAAGGGTCACGGGAAGACAAATAAGGACACCAGAAAATGGTGTGATTTTCGAAAAATCCCCTGGCACAACACTGATGAATGTCACTCAAAATAGTCATTGGTGGTCAAGATCAAAGACAAAGAGATGAACCCTGATTCAGAATCTGATTATGAAAATACTGGTAAAGGACAGATCATTGACGCAGACCCCACTACTATTGTCGCGACTGCAACAATTCAAACATAAGAACCAAGAGATCCTGAAGAGGGGGAGCACCTTTTTCATTCACCGATGTGGGTGAAGGGGACCCCGCTTCATTTTATTGTTGATAGCGGAAGACAGAAAAACCTCATCTCATTAGAGGTCATCAAACAATTGGGATTGTTGACAACACCACACCCGCAACCATACAACATTGGGTGGCTTCAACAAAGATGAGATCTCTGTGTTAGCCAACAGTGTCGATTGTCATACGACATCCAACCCTTCAAGGATGAGATATTATGTGATGTTGCCCCACTGGATGTCTATGATGTTCTCTTGGGCCAACCATATATGTGGAGACACCATGTTGTTTATGAGTCTTGACCTCATAGTGTCATTGTTACTTTGAGGGGTCATCTCTACAGAATACCAGAGGTATTTCCAACTATTGTTCCACCTAAAAAGTGTCGCAAGGTAATATTTCATACTGCAAAATTTAGCTTCTTCACAATCTGTTCAAAAGGGGAACAGAAGGCCACTAGAACCACTATAGCCTCACCCCCTGCACCTTTTATCCAACAAAAGCAGGTCAACAAGGTTGCAAAAAGGCACAAATATTCCTTATGCACACCTTCCTCTCATGTATATTGACTTGTTGAATAGCCTTAGCTTCAACAGGTTCATGACAGACTTCCAAAAACTAAGCAGCACGACGTCTCCAACAATACAAGCAGCTCACCAAGATGCAGATCCAGCAAATGCTTTTCCCTCTCCCCCGGGAACTCAATGCAATGGAGAAAATTGATTCCTAAGGAGGGAGGATTGATCCAGGCGGATATCAGTGGCCAACCACCTTTTCTGACTGGCTCAAAACAATTTTCTAGCAATTTTGGCAATTTACTATTTTTAGCAGGTTTTAACTTCCGGGGCCATTTTGAGGGCCTAAATGAAGGTTTTTTAGGATATAGGTTCTCAATGATAACTTAAGGCTTCATCGAACCCCCAAAATGAATCTCCTCGATGATACCTTTCCAACGAGCTATCATACTCCTAAAGCGGAGATCGTATGCAAAAGTTACGACCCCAGGAAGTTGATGTACTAACTTACCCAAATGGGGCCCACATGATTTTTGACGCTTCATCTCCTAGGGTTAGGTTTTTGGATGGATACGGTTTTTTTCATTCCTATTTATTGTAAAAATTCTTTCAGATCCTCATTGTAATCATATTCTTGTGAATGCGAGTAGCCGTCACATCTCTTCTCAGAGATAAGCTGCCATCATTCTAGCGAGTCTTTCACTCTATATTTTTATAGTCTCTGTACATTTATTTCATAAATATAAATCATGTATTACTATATATATGTGTTTATGGTTGCATCTTTGATATATTTTTGTTATATTGTTGAATATCTTTGATATCTCTGTGCACTTCTTTATTATATCTTCGATCTCATTTCGTGCCAAAAATAATCCGGATCAGTGGTATTAGAGTAGGCTACTCTTAATCATTTTTCAATGCATGTCCCCGAAGAGGTCTGAGTATAGCAAGTTGGGTCTCAAGCTTGTCTCTATTGAAGACAATCTCTCTTGCACACCCAAGAAACCCTCAATGGTGGAATAAAAGAAAAATGATGGAGCAGACGATCTTATCAATCTGTTGCTTGAGCAAGCTCTCACGCGACAGAGGGACGAAATGATGGAGAATTTTTCCCATATTCTTAAACACCTGCCGATAGAATCAAGTGCATCTTCATCAAGTGGCCACTTTGGAGGCACATCAACTTTCAAGGTACAAGTTAATTTTGATATTCCTGTATTTGAAGGACAGATAGATGCAGAAGCCCTAGAAATATGGTTAACTCTGCTATAAGGTTATTTCTCTATTCACAATTTTTTCGACAAAGAAAAGATCACCTTCGCACTCCTTAAAGCTCTCTCTCATGTCAAACATTGGTGGGAAACTTACTGGGAGAAATGTTCCACAGAGGAGTCTGGAATATATGGAGTCGATCGCACTTGGGATTTTTTTGTGGATGCGGTAAAGGAACAATATTACCCCATTGGAAACTATTAGGACCACATGAGATGGACCACACTATGGCAAGAGAGGGGCCAAGCAGTTCCTAAGTTCACCAATACCTTCCATACCTTGTGCACCAAGCTGGGTATCAAAGACTTTGAGCAACATTTGGTTCTAAAATACCATGGGGCTCTACACAGATACATTCAGATTGAAATGGATTTTCTGGACATCTCATCACTTGGTGCTGCTTATCAATATTCTATTAAAATTGAGCAGAAATTTAAGCTCCAGAAGAAACACAAATTCAGGTATGACAAAGATGGCCCTAAAAAGCAGTCTCCCAAAAACTAGTCCAAGACACAGGAAAAGAAGGGTCACAAGAAGACAAAGAAGGACACTAGAAAATGGTGTGATTTCCACAAAATCCCCTGGCACAACACCGATGAATGTCACTCAAAAAAGTCATTGGTGGATGAGATCAAAGGCAAAGAGCCAAACCCTGATTCAAAATTTGATTCTTAAAATACTAGTAAAGGATAGATCATTGATGCAGACCCCACTGCTATTGTCACGACCGTAGCAATTCAACCAGGAGAACCAACATATCCTGAAGAGGGGGAGCACCTTTTTCATTCACAGATGTGGGTGAAGGGAACCCTACTTCATTTTATTGTTGATAGCGGAAGCCAGAAAAACCTCATCTCAGCAGAGGTCGTCAAACAATTGGGATTGTCGACAACACCACACCTGCAGCCATACAACATCAGGTGACTTCGGCAAGGACGAGATCTCTGTGTTAGCCAACAATTTCGATTGTCATATGGCATCCAACCCTTCAAGGATGAGGTATTATGTGATCTTTCCCCACTAGATGTCTGTGATATTCTCTTGGGACAACCATATATGTGGAGACGCCATCTTGTTTATGAGTATCGACCCTGCAGTGTCATTGTTACTTTGGGGGATCATCTCTATAGAATACTAGAGGTAGTTCCAACTATTGTTCCAGCTAAAAAGTGTTGCAAGGTAGTATCTCATACTGCAAAATTCAGCTTCTTCACAATCTGTTCAAAAGGGGAACATAAGTACACTGCAATGACTACAGCCTCGACCCCTACACCTTCTATCCAAAAGAAGCAGGTTGACAAGGTTGCAGAAAAGAACAAACATTCCTTCTGCGCACCTTCCTCTCATGTAGCTTGACTTGTTGAACAGCCTCAGCTTCAACAGGTTCATGACAGACTTCTACAAACTAACCAATGCGACGTCTCCAACAATACAAGCAGCTCACCAAGATGCAGATCCAGCAAATGCTTTTCCCTCTCCCTTGGGAACTCAATGAAATGGAGACCATTTCTTCCTAAGGAGGGAGGATTTATCTAGGTGGATATTGGTGGACAACCACCTTTTTCAACTGGCTCAAAACAGTTTTCTGGCAATTTTGGGAATTTACTATTTTTATCAGGTTTTAACTTGTGGGGCCATTTTGAGGGAATAATGAAGGTTTTTGATAACAAGTTTCTCAATCATATCTGAATGCATTATTGACCCCCAAAATGAATCTCCTCTATGATACCTTTCCAACGAGCTATCGTACACCTAAAACAAAGATCGTATGCAAAAGTTACGACCCCGGGAAGTTGATGTACTAACTTACCCAAACGGGGCCCACATGACTTTTGATGCTTCATCTCCTAGGGTTAGGTTTTTGGATGTTTAGCATTTTTGGAATTCCTGTTTATTGTAAAAAGGCCTTCAGAGCCTCATTGTAATCATCTTCTTGTGAATGCGAGCAACTATCACATCTCTTCTCAGAGATAAGCTGCCACCATTCTAGCGAGTCTTTCACTCTGTATTTTTACAGTCTTTGTACATTTCTTTCATTAATAGAAATCATGTATTAATGTATATCTGTTTTTATGGTTGCATCTCTGATATATCTCGGTTATATTATTGAATATTTGTGATATCTCTATGCATTTCTTTATTATATCTCCGATCTCATTTCATGCCGAAAATAATCTGGATCAGTGGTATCAGAGCAGGCTGCTCTTAATCGTTTTTTCAGTGCATGTCCCCGACGAGGTCCGAGTATAGAAAGTTGGGTCTCGAGATTGTATGTCTTGAATAAAATCACTCTCGCACTCCCAAGAAACCCTCAATGGTGGAAGTAAATAAAAACAATGGAGAAGACGATCCTACCAATCTGTTGCTTAAGCAAGCTCTCACGCGACAGAGGGACGAAATGATGGAGAATTTTTCCCACATCCTTAAACACATGTCAATAGCATCAGGTGCATATTCATCAAGTGACCACTATGGAGGCACCTCGCCTTTCAAGGTACAAGTTAATTTTGATATTCCTATATTTGAAGGACAAATAGATGCAGAAGCCCTAGAAAAATGGTTAACTCTGCTAGAAGGTTATTTCTCTGTTCACAATTTTTCCGACAAATTAAAGATCACCTTCACATTCCTTAAAGATCTCCCTCATGTTAAACATTGGTGGGAAAATTATTGGGATCAAAATACCACAAAGGAGTCTGGAATTTATGGGGTCGATCCCCCTTGGGATTTTTTTGTGGATGCGGTAAAGGAACAATATTACCCCGTTGGAAACTATGAGGACCAGTACATGAGATGGACCACACTATGGCAAGAGAGGGGCCAAGCAGTTCTGGAGTTCACCAATACCTTCCATACCTTGTGCACCAATTTGGGTATCAAATACTCTGAGAGACATTTGGTTCTAAAATACCGTGGGGATCTACATAGATACATCCAGACTGAAATGGATTTTCTGGACATCTCATCACTCGATGCAGCTTATCCATATGTTGTTAAAATTGAGAATAAATTTAAGCACTAGAACAAATGAGAATTTGGGTATGGCAAAGATGGCCCTAACAAACATTCTCCCAAAAACCAGTCCAAGACATAGGAAAAGAAGGGTCACGGGAAGACAAAGAAGGACACCGGAAAATGGTGTAATTTCCACAAAATACCCTAGCACAACACCAATGAATGTTTCTCAAAACAATCATTGGTGGCCGAGATCAAAGACAAAGAGCCAAACCCTGATTCTGAATCTGATTTTGAAAATAATGGTAAAGGACAGATCATTGACGCAAACCCCACTACTATTGTCGCGACCGCAACAATTCAACCAGAAGAACCAATAGATCCTGAAGAGGGGGAGTACCTTTTTCATTCACAGATGTGGGTGAAGGGGACCCCACTACATTTTATTATTGATAACAGAAGCCAGAAAAAACTCATCTTAGTAGAGGTCATCAAACAGTTGGGATTGTCGAAAAAACCATGCCCACAACCATACAACATCAGGTGGCTTCGGCAAGGAAGATATCTCCTTGTCATCCAGCAGTTTAGATTTTGATACAACATCCAACCCTTCAAGGATGAGGTATTATGTGATGTTGCCCCACTGGATGTCTATGATGTTCTCTTGGGCCAACCATATATGTGGAGACGCCATGTTGTTTATGAGTCTCGACCCCATAGTGTCATTGTTACTTTGGGGGGTCATCTCTACAGAATACCAGAGGTAGTTCCAACTATTGTTCTACCTAAAAAGTGTCGCAAGGTAGTATCTCATACTACAAAATTCAACTTCTTTACAATCTGTTCAAAAGGGGAACAGAAGGACACTGCAACCACTACAGCCTCGCCCCCTGCACCTTCTATCTAACAGAAGCAAGTTGAAAAGGTTACAGAAAAGCACAAATATTTCTTATGCACACCTTCCTCTCATGTATCTTGACTTTTTGAATAGCCTCAGCTTCAACAAGTTCATGACAAACTTCCACAAACTAAGCAGTGCGATGTCTCCAACAATACAAGCAGCTCACCAAGATGCAGATCCAAAAAATGTTTTTCCCTCTCCCTCGGGAACTCAACGCAACAAATACTATTTCTTTTTAAGGAGGGAGGATTGATCTAGGTGGATATTGGTGGCCACCCACCTTTTCCAACTGGCTCAAAACAGTTTTCTGGCAATTTTGGCAATTTACTATTTTTAGCAAGCTTTAACTTCCGGTGCCATTTTGAGGGCCTAAATGAAGGTTTTTCGAGGTCTAGGTTTTAAATTATAAATGAAGGCATGATTGATCTTGTAAAATGAATCTCCTCGATGATATATTTCCAACGAGCTATCATACGCCTAAAACGGAGATTGTATACAAAAGTTACGACCCCGGGAAGTTGATGTACTAACTTACTCAAACGAGGCCCACATGAATTTTGATGCTTCATCTCCTAGGGTAAGGTTTTTGGATGTCTAGGGTTTTTGGAATTCCTGTTTATTTTAAAAAGGCCTTTAGAGCCTCATTGTAATCATCTTCTTGCGAATGCAAGTAGCTGTCACATCTCTTCTCAGAGATAAGTTGCCACCATTCTAGCGAGTCTTTCACTTTGTATTTTTACAGTCTCTGTACATTTCTTTCATGAATAGAAATCGTGTATTTCTATATATCCATGTTTATGGTTGCATATCTGATACATTTATGTTATATTATTGAATATCTGTGATATATCTGTGCATTTCTTTATTATATCTCCGATCTCATTTCGTGCCGAAAATAATCTGGATCAGTGGTATCAGAGCAGGCTGCTCTTAATCATTTTTTTAGTGCATGTCCTAGACAAGGTCTGAGTATAGGAAATTGGGTCTCGAGCTTGTCTCTCTTGAATAAAATTTCTCTCTCACACCCAAGAAAACCTCAATGGCGGAAGAAAAGAAAAGTGTCGGAGCAGACAATCCTATCAATCTGTTGCTTGAGCAAGCTCTCACACGATAGAGGGATGAAATGATGGAGAATTTTTCCCACATCCTTAAACGCCTGCCGATAGCATAAGGCACATATTGATCAAGTGACCACTTTGAAGGCACCTCACCTTTAAAGGTACAAATTAATTTTGATATTCCTATATTTGAAGTACAGATAGATGCAGAAGCCCTAGAAAAATGGTTAACTCTGCTAGAAGGTTATTTCTTTGTTCACAATTTTTCTGACAAAGAAAATATCACCTTCGCACTCCTTAAAGCTCCCCCTCATGTCAAACATTGGTGGAAAACTTACTGGGAGAAAAGTTCCATAGAGCAGTCTGGAATATATGGGGTCGATCCCACTTGGGATTTTTGTGTGGATGCAGTAAAGGAACAATATTACCCCGTTGGTAACTATGAGGACCAGTACATGACATGGACCACATTGCCACAAGAGAGGGGCCAAGAAGCTCCATATTTCACCAATACCTTCCATACCTTGTGCACCAAGATGGGTATCAAATACTCTGAGTGACATTTGGTTCTAAAATACCGTGGGGCTC
This sequence comes from Picea mariana, assembly GCA_032191745.1. Classification (NCBI taxonomy): domain Eukaryota; kingdom Viridiplantae; phylum Streptophyta; class Pinopsida; order Pinales; family Pinaceae; genus Picea; species Picea mariana. The sequence goes on from JASDQU011403005.1 coordinate 36,988, forward strand.
TACACAGATACATCCAGACTGAAATGGATTTTCTGGACATATCATCACTCGGTGCTTCTTATCGATATGTTGTTGAAATTAAGCTAAAATTTAAGCACCAAAACAAACGGGAATTCAGGTATGACAAAGACAGCCTAACAAATAGTCTCCCAAAAACCAATCCAAGACACAGGAAAAGAAGGGTCATGGGAAGACAAAGAAGGACACTGGAAAATGGTGTGATTTCCACAAAAACCCTGGCACAGCACCTATGAATGTCTCTCAAAAGAGTCATTGGTGGCCGAGATCAAAGACAAAGAACTAAACCCTGATTCACAATTTGATTATGAAAATACTGGTAAATGACAGATCATTGACGCAGACCCTACTACTATTTTCATGACCACATCAATTCAAACAGAAGAACCAACAGATCCTGAAGAGGGGGAACACCTTTTTCATTCATGGGTGTGGGTGAAGGGGACCCTGCTACATTTTATTGTTGATAGGGGAAGAAAGAAAAACCTCATCTTAGCAGAGGTCATCAAACAGTTGGGATTTTCGACAACACCACACTCATAGCCATAAAACATCGGGTGGCTTCAGCAAGGATGCGATCTCTGTGTTAGCCAACAGTGTCGATTTTCATACGGCATCCAACCCTTCAAGGATGAGGTATTATGTGATGTCACCCCACTGGATGTCTGTGATGTTCTCTTGGGCCAACCATATATGTGGAGACACCATGTTGTTTATGAGGCTCGACCCTATAGTGTCATTGTTACTTTGGGGGTCATCTCTACAGAATACCAGAGGTAGTTCCAACTATTGTTCCACCTAAAAAGTGTTGCAAGGTAGTATCTCATACTGCAAAATTCCTCTTCTTCACAATCTGTTCAAAAGGGGAACAGAAGGACACAACAACCACTACATCCTCGCCCCCTGCACCTTCTATTCAACAGAAGAAGGTCGACAAGGTTGCAACAAATCACAAAGATTCCTTCTACACACCTTCCTCTCATGTAGATCGACTTGTTGAACATCCGCAGCTTCAACAGGTTCATGACAGACTTCCACAAACTAAGCAGTGCAACGTCTCTAGCAATACAAGCATCTCACAAAGATGCGAATCCAGCAAATGTTTTTCCTTCTCCCCCGTGAAATCAATGTAATGGATACCATTTCTTTCTAAGGAGGGAGTATTGATCCAGGCAGATATCTTTGGCCACCCAAATTTTTCGACTGGCTCAAAACAATTTTCTAGCAATTTTGGCAATTTATTATTTTTAGTAGATTTTAATTTCCGAGGCCATTTTGAGGGCCTGAATGAAGGTTTTTTGAGATCGAAGTTCCCAATAATAGCCAAAGGCATGATTGAGCCCCCAAAATTAATCTCCTTGACGATACCTTTCCAACGAGCTATCATGCACCTAAAACGAAGATTGTATGCAAAAGTTACGACCCCAGGAAGTTGATGTACTAACTTACCCAAATGGGGCCCACATGACTTTTGACGCTTCATCTTCTAGGGTTAGATTTTTGGATGTCTAGGGTTTTTGGAATTCCTGTTTATTTTAAAAATCCCTTTAGAGCCTCATTCTAATCATCTTCTTGTGAATGCGAGTAGCCATCACATCTCTTCTCAGAGATAAGTTGCCACCATTCTAGCGAGCCTTTCACTCTTTATTTTTATAGTCTCTGTACATTTCTTTCATTAATAGAAATTGTGTATTAATATATATCTATGTTTATGGTTGATACATTTCTATTATATTATTTAATATCTATGATATCTCTGTGCATTTCTTTATTATATCTCCGATCTCATTTCGTGCCGAAAATAATCCGGATAAGTGGTATCAGAGCAGGCTGTTTTTAATCATTTTGTCAATGCATGTCCTAGACGAGGTATGAGTATAGAAATTTGGGTGTCAAGCTTGTCTCTCTTGAATACAATCACTCTTACACACCCAAGAAACCATCAATGGTGGAAGAAAAGAAAAATGACGAAGCAGACGATCCTATCAATCTGTTGCTTAAGCAAGCTCTCACACGACAGAGGGACGAAATGATGGAGAATTTTTCCCATGTCCTTAAATGCCTGTGAATAGAATCAGGCACATATTCATCAAGCAGCCACTTTGGAGGCACCTCGGCTTTCAAGGTACAATTTGATTTTGATATTCCTGTATTTGAAGGACAGATAGATGAAGAAGCCCTAGAAAAATGGTTAACTCTGCTAGAAGGTTATTTCTATGTTCACAATTTTTCTGAGAAAGAAAATATCACCTTCGCACTCCTTAAAGTTCTCCCTCATGTCAAACATTGGTGGGAAACTTACTGGGAGTAAAGTTCCACATGGGAGTCTAAAATATATGGGGCCGATCCCACTTGGGTTTTTTTTGTGGATGCAGTAAAGGAACAATATTACCCCATTGGAAACTATGAGGACCAATACATGAGATGGACCACACTGCGGCAAGAGAGGGGACAAGCACTTTCGGAGTTCACCAATACCTTCCATACCTTGCGCACCAAGCTAGGTATCAAAGAATCTAAGCAACATTTGGTTCTAAAATACTGTGGGGCTCTACACAGATACAACCAGACTGAAATGGATTTTCTAGACATCTCATCACTCGGTGCTGCTTATCTATATGTTGTTAAAATTGAGTAGACATTTAAGCACCAGAACAAAGGGGAATTTGGGTATGAAAAAGATGGCCCTAATAAATAGTCTCCCGAAAACCATTCCAAGACACAGAAAAACAAGGGTCATGGGAAGACAAAGAAGGACATTGGAAAATGGTGTGATTTACACAAAATCCCCTAGCACAACACCGATGAATGTCACTCAAAATAGTCATTGGAGGCCGAGATCAAAGACAAAGAGCCGAACCCTGATTCAGAATCTGATTATGAAAATAATGGTAAAGGAAAGATTATTGATGCAGACTCCACTATTATTGTCGCGACCGCAACAATTCAACCAGAAGAACCAACAGATCCTGAAGAAGGGGAGCGCCTTTTTCACTCACAGATGTGGGTGAAGGGGACCCCACTGCATTTTATTGTTGATAGTGGAAGCCATAAAAACCTCATCTTAGCAGAGGTCATCAAACAGTTGATATTATTGACAACAACACACCCACAACCATACAACATCGGTGGCTTCAGCAAGGACAAGATCTCTGTGTCAGCCAATAGTTTCGATTGTCATACGGCATCCAACCCTTCAAGGATGAGGTATTATGGGATGTTTCCTCACTAGATGTCTGTGATGTTATCTTGGGACAACCATATATGTGGAGACGCCATGTTGTTTATGATTCTCGACCCCATAGTGTCATTGTTACTTTGGGGGGTCATCACTATAGAATACCAAAGGTAGTTCCAACTATTGTTCCACCTAAAAAGTGATGCAAGGTAGTATCTCATACTGCAAAATTCAGCTTCTTCACAATCTGTTCAAAAGGGGAACAGAAGGACACTGCAACCACTAAATCCTTGCCCCCTACACCTTCTATCCAATAGAAGCAGGTTGAAAAGGTTGCAGCAAAGCATAAATATTCCTTCTACACACCTTCCTCTCATGTAGCTCGACTTGTTGAATAGCCTCAGCTTCAATAGGTTCATGACAGACTTCCACAAACTAAGCAGCATGACGTCTCCAACAATACAAGTAGCTCACCAAGATGCAGATCCAGCAAATTCTTTTTCAAATCCCTTGGGAAATCAACGCAATGGAGACCATTTCTTCCTAAGGAGGGAGGATTTATCCAGGTAGATATCGGTGGACACCCACCTTTTTCGGCTGGCTCAAAACAGTTTTCTACCAATTTTGGAAATTTACTATTTTTAGCAGGTTTTAACTTCCGGGGCCATTTTGAGGGTCTAAATGAAGGTTTTTTGAGATCGAGGTTCTCAAATATACCTTTCAAATGAGCTATCATACACCTAAAACAAGGTTCGTATGCAAATGTTACGACCCCGAGAAGTTGATGTACTAACTTACCCAAACGGGGCCCACATGACTTTTGACGCTTCATCTCCTAGGGTTAGGTTTTTGGATGTATAGGGTTTTTGGCATTCCTGTTTAATGTAAAAAGGCCTTCAGAGCCTCATTTTAATCATTTTCTTGCAAATGTGAATAGCCGTCACATCTCTTCTCAGAGATAAGTTGCCACCATTCTAGCGAGTCTTTCACTCTGTATTTTTTCAGTCTCTGTACATTTCTTTCATTAATAGAAATCGTGTATTACTGTATCTCTGTGTTTATGGTTGCATCTCTGATAAATTTCTATTATATTATTGAATATCTGTGATATCTCTGTGCATTTATTTATTATATCTCCAATCTCATTTCGTACCGAAAATAATCTGGATCAGTGGTATCAGAGCAGGTTGTTCTTAATCATTTTTTTAGTGCATGCCCCCAACGAGGTCCGAGTATAAAAAGTTGGGTGTCGAGCTTGTCTCTCTTGAAGACATTCTCTCTCGCACACCCAAGAAACCCTCAATGGTAGAAGTAAAGAAAAACTACGGAGAAGACGATCCTATCAATCTGTTGCTTGAGCAAGATCTCACGTGACAAAGGGATGAACTGATGGAGAATTTTGCCCACATCCTTAAACGTCTGCCGATAGCATCAGGTGCATCTTCATCAAGCGACCACTTTGGAGGCACCTCACCTTTCAAGGTACAAGTTAATTTTGATATTCATGTATTTGAAGGACAGATAGATGTAGAAGCCCTAGAAAAATGGTTAAATCTGCTAGAAGTTTATTTGTTTGTTCACAATTTTTCCTACAAAGAAAAGATCACCTTCACACTCCTTAAAGTTCTCCCTCATGTCAAACATTGGTGGGAAACTTATTGGGAGAAAAGTTCCATAGAGGAGTCTGGAATATATGGGGTCAATCCCACTTGAGATTTTTTTGTGGATGTGGTAAAGGAACAATATTACCCTGTTGGCAACTATGAGGACCAGTACATGAGATGGACCACACTGCGGCAAGAGAGGGGCCAAGCAGTTCTGTAGTTCACTAATACTTTCCATAGCTTGCACACCAAGATGGGTATCAAAGACTCCAAGCAACATTTGGTTCTAAAATACCGTGGGGCTCTACACAGATACATCCAAACTGAAATGGATTTTCTAGACATCTCATCACTCGGTGCTGCTTATGAATATGCTGTTAAAATTGAGCAGAAATTTAAGCACCAGAACAAACGGGAATTCGGGTATGAAAAAGACGACCCTAATAAACAGTCTCCTGAAAAACATTCAAGGACACAGGAAAATAAGGGTCATGGGAAGACAAAGAAGGACACTATAAAATGGTGTGATTTCCACAAAATCCCCTGACACAACACCGATGAATGTCACTCAAAATAGTCATTAGTGGCCGAGATCAAAGCCAAAGAGCCAAACCCTAATTCATAATCTGATTCTGAAAATAATGGTAAAGGACAGATCATTGACGTAGACCCCATTGCTATTGTCACGACCACAAAAATTCAACCAGAAGAACCAACAGATCCTAAAGAGGGGGAGCACCTTTTTCATTGACAGATGTGGGTGAAGGGGATCCCGCTGAATTTTATTGTTGATAGCAGAAGCCAGAAAACCTCATCTCAACAGAGGTTGTCAAACAGTTGGGATTGTTGACAACACTACACCCGCAACCATACAACATCGAGTGTCTTCAACAAGGACGAGATCTCTGTGTCAGCCAACAGTTTGGATTTTCATACGGCATCCAACCCTTCAAAGATGAGGTATTATGTGATGTTGCCCCACTGGATGTCTGTGATGTTCTCTTGGGCCAACCATATATGTGGAAACGCCATGTTGTTTATGAGTCTTGACCCCATAGTGTCATTTTTACTTTGGGGGGTCATCTCTATAGAATACCAGAGGTAGTTCCAACTATTGTTCCACCTAAAAAGTGTCACAAGGTAGTATCTCATACTGCAAAATTCATCTTCTTCACAATCTGTTCAAAAGGGGAACAAAAGGACACTGCAACCACTATAGCCTCGCCCCCTACACCTTCTGTCCAAAAAAAGTAAGTCGACAAGGTTGCAGCAAAGCAAAAATATTCCTTCTGCACACCTTCCTCTCATGTAGCTTGACTTGTTAAATAGCCTCAGCTTCAACAGGTTCATGATAGACTTCCACAAACTAAGCAACACGACGTCACCAGCAATACAAGCATCTCACCAAGATGTAGATCCAGCAAATGCTTTTCCCACTCCCCCGAGAAATCAACGCAATGGAGATCATTGCTTCATAAGGAGGGAGGATTGATCCAGTTGGATATCGGTGGCCACCCACCTTTTCCGACTGGCTCAAAACAGTTTTCTAGCAATTTTGGCAATTTACTATTTTTAGCAAGTTTTAACTTCTGAGGCCATTTTGAGGGTCTAAATGATGGTTTTTCGAGATCGTGGTTCTCAACGATACCTTTCCAGCGAGCTATCTTACGCCTAAAACGAAGATCGTATGCAAACGTTACGACCCCGAGAAGTTGATGTACTAACTTACCCAAACAGGGCCCACATGACTTTTGATGCTTCATCTCCTAGGGTTAGGTTTTTGGATGTCTAGGGTTTTTGGCATTCCTGTTTATTGTAAAAAGGTCTTCAGAGCCTCATTGTAATCATCTTCTTGCGAATGTGAGTAGCCATCACATCTCTTCTTAGAGATAAGTTGCCACCATTCTAGCAAGTCTTTCACTTTCTATTTTTACAGTCTCTGTACATTTCTTTCATTAATAGAAATCATGTATTACTGTATATCTGTCTTTATGGTTGCATCTCTAATAGATTTATGTTATATTATTGAATATCTTTGATATCTCTGTGCATTTATTTATTATATATTCGATCTCATTTCGTGCCAAAAATAATCCGGATCATTGGTATCAAAGCAGGCTGCTCTTAATCGTTTTTTCAGTGCATGTCCCCGATAAGTTCCAAGTATAGCAATTTGGGTCTCAAGATTGTCTCTCTTGAAGACAATCGCTCTCGCACACCTAAGAAACCCTCAATGGTGGAAGTAAAGAAAAATGACGGAGCAGACGATCCTATCAATCTGTTGCTTGAGCAAGCTCTCACGCGATAGAGGGACTAACTGATGGAGAATTTTGCCCACATCCTTAAATGCCTGCCGATAGCATCAGGCGCATCTTCATCAAGTGGCCACTTTGGAGACACCTTTCCTTTCAAGGTACAAGTTAATTTTGATATTCCTTTATTTGAAGGACAGATATATGTAGAAGCCCTAGAAAAATGGTTAACTCTGCTAGAAGGTTATTTCTCTGTTCACAATTTTTCCG
>JASDQU011403005.1:44460-64223 GCA_032191745.1 Picea mariana
TTCACCAATACCTTCCATACCTTGCACACCAAGCTGGGTATCAAAGACTCTGAGCAACATTTGGTTCTAAAATACCGTGGGGCTCTACATAGATACATCCAGACATAAATGGATTTTCTTGGCATCTTATCACTCGGTGTTACTTATCGATTGTTAAAATTGAGAAGAAATTTAAGCACCAAAACAAATGGGAATTTGGGTATGAAAAAGACGGCCCTAATAAACAGTATCCCAAAAACCAGTCCAAGACAGAGGAAAAGAAGGGTCATGGGAAGAAAAAGAAGGACATTGGAAAATGGTATGGTTTCCACAAAATCCCGGTGCACAACATCGATGAATGTCACTCAAAAGAGTCATTGGTGTCCAAGATCAAAGACAAAGAAAAGAACCCTGATTCAGAATCTGATTCTGAAAATACTGGTAAAGGATAGATCATTGACGCAGACCCCACTGCTATTTTCGCGACCGCAACAATTCAACCAGAAGAACCAACAGATCCTGAAGAGGGGGAGCACATTTTTCATTCTCAAATGTGGGTGAAGGGGACCCTGCTGCATTTTATTTTTGATAGTGGAAGCTAGAAAAACCTCATATTATCAAAGGTCATCAAACAATTGGGATTTTCAACATCACCACACCCACAACCATACAATATCGGGTGGCTTCGATAAGGATGATATCTCCATGTCAGCCAACAGTTTCGATTGTCATACGACATCCAACACTTCAAGGATGAGGTATTAGGTGATGTAGCCCCACTGGATGTCTGTGGTGTTCTCTTGGGCCAACCATATATGTGGAGACACCATGTTGTTTATGAGTCTCGAACCCTTAGTGTCATTGCTACTTTGGGGGGTTATCTCTACAGAATAACAGAGGTAGTTCCAACTATTGTTCCACCTAAAAAGTGTCGCAAGGTAGTATCTCATACTGCAAAATGCATCTTCTTCACAATCTGTTCAAAAGGGGAACAGAAGGACATTGCAACCAGTACAACCTCGCCCCCTGCACCTTCTATCCAACAGAAGCAGGTCGACAAGGTTGCAGCAAAGCATAAAGATTCCTTCTGCACTCCTTCCTCTCATGTAGCTCAACTTGTTGAACAACCTCATCTTCAACAGGCTCATGACAGACTTCCACAAATTAAGTAGCGCAATGTCTCCAACAATACAAGTAGCTCACCAAGATGCAAATCCAGCAAATGCTTTTCCCTCTCCCCCAGAAACAAAACGCAATGAAGACCGTTTCTTCTTAAGGAGGGAGGATTGATACAGGTGGATATCGGTGGCCACCCACCTTTTCCGACTGGCTCAAAATAGTTTTCTGCCAATTTTGGCAATTTACTATTTTTAGCAGGTTTTAACTTCCGGGGCCATTTTGAGGGCCTAAATGAAGTTTTTTTGAGATCGAGGTTCTTAATGATAGATGAAGGCATGATTGATCCCTCAAAATGAATCTCCTCGACAATACCTTTCCAATAAGCTATCATATGCCTAAAACTTAGATCGTATGCAAAAGTTACAACCCTGGGAAGTTGATGTACTAACTTACCCAAACGGGGCCCACATGACTTTTGATGCTTCATCTCCTAGGGTTAGGTTTTTGGATCTTTATGGTTTTTGGCATTCCTGTTTATTATAAAAAGGCCTTTAGAGACTCATTGTAATCATCTTCTTGTGAATGCGAGAAGCCGTCACATCTCTTCTCAGAGATAAGCTGCCACCATTCTAGCGAGTCTTTCACTCTGTATTTTTACAGTCTCTGTACATTTCCTTCATTAATGGAAATCATGTATTATTGTATATATCTGTTTATGGTTTCATATCTAATACATTTCTGTTATATTATTGAATATCTGTGATATCTTTGTGCATTTCTTTATTATATCACCGATCTCATTTCGTGCCAAAAATAATCTGGATCAGTGGTATCAGAGCAGGTTGCTCTTAATCATTTTTTCAGTGCATGTCCCTGATGAGGTCCAAGTATAGCAATTTCGGTCTCGATCTTGTCTCTCTTGAATACAATCTCTCTCGCACACCCAAGAAACCTTGAATGATGGAAGAAAATAAAAATGATGGAGCAGACGATCCTATCAATCTATTGCTTGAGCAAGCTCTCACATGACAGAGGGATGAAATGATGGAGAATTTTTCCCACTTCCTTAAACTCCTGCTGATAGCATCAGACACATCTTCATCAAGTGGTTACTTTGGAGGCACCTCACCTTTCAAGGTACAAGTTAATTTTGATATTCCTGTATTTGAAAGATAGATATATGCAGAAGCCCTAGAAAAATGGTTAGCTCTATTAAAAGTATATTTCTCTGTTCACAATTTTTCTGACAAAGAAAAGATCACCTTCGCACTCCTTAAAGCTCTCCCTCATGTCAAACATTGGTGGGAAACTTATTGGGAGAAAAGTTCCACAGAGGAGTTTGGAATATATGGGGCCGATCCCACTTGGGATTTTTTTGTGGATGTGGTAAAGGAACAATATTAACCCATTGGCAACTATGAGGACTAGTACATGAGATGGACCACACTACCGCAAGAGAGGGGCCAAGTAGTTCCGGATTTCACCAATACCTTCCATACCTTGTGCACCAAGATGGGTATCAAAGACTCCAAGCAACATTTGGTTCTAAAATACCGTGGGGCTCTACACAGATACATTCAGACTAAAATGGATTTTCTAGACATCTCATCACTCAGTGCTTCTTATCGATATGCTATTGAAATTGAGTAGAAATTTAAGCACTAGAACAAACGGGAATTCGGGTATGACAAAGATGGCCCTAACAAATAGTCTCCCGAAAACCAATCCAAGAAATAGGAAAATAAGGGTCATGGGAAGACAAAGAAGGACACTGGAAAATGGTGTGATTAACACAAAATCCCCTGGCACAACACCAATGAATGTCGCTCAAAACAATCATTGGTGGTCGAGATCAAAGACAAAGAGACGAACCCTGATTCAGAATCTGATTCTGAAAATACTGGTAAAGGACATATCATTGACGCAGACCCCACTACTATTGTCGTGACTGCAGCAATTCAACCAGAAGAACAAATAGATCTTGAAGAGGGGGAGCACTTTTTTCATTCACAGATGTGGGTGAAGGGGATCTCACTGCATTTTATTGTTGATAGAGAAAGACAGAAAAACCTCATCTCAACAGAGGTCGTCAAACAGTTGGGATTTTCGAAAACACCACACCTGTAGCCATACAACATCGGGTGGCTTCGGCAAGGATGAGATCTCTATGTCAGCCAATAGTGTCGATTGTCATACAACATCCAAGCCTTCAAGGATGAGGTATTATGTGATGTTTCCCCACTGGATGTCTGTGATGTTCTCTTGGGCCAAACATATATGTGGAGATGCCATGTTGTTTATGAGTCTCGACCCCATAGTGTCATTGTTACTTTGGGGGATCCTCTCTACAGAATACCAGAGGTAGTTGCAACTATTGTTCCACCTAAAAAGTGTCGCAAGGTAGTATCACATACTGCAAAATTTAGCTTCTTCACAATCTGTTCAAAAGGGGAACAGAAGGACATTGCAACCACTACAGCCTCGCCCCTTGCACCTTCTATCCAACAGAAGCAGGTCGACAAGGTTGCAGCAAAGCACAAATATTCCTTTTGAAAACCTTCCTATCATGTAGCTCAGCTTGTTGAACAGCCTCAGCTTCAACAGGTTCATGACAGACTTCCACAAACTAAGCAGTGTGACGTCTTCAACAATACAAACCGTTCACCAAGATAGATATCCAAAAAACGCTTTTCCCTCTCCTCCAGGAACTCAATGCAATGGAGACCATTTCTTCCTAAGGAGGGGGGATTGATCTAGGTGGATATCGGTGGCCACCCAACTTTCCCGACTGGCTCAAAACAGTTTTCTGGCAATTTTGGCAATTTACTATTTTTAGCAGGTTTTAACTTCCGGGGCCATTTTGAGGGCCTAAATGAAGGTTTTTAAAGATTGAGGTTATCAATGATATCCAAAGGCATGATTAAGCCCTTGAAAATTAATCTCCTCAATGATACCTTTCCAACCAGCTATCGTATGCCTAAAACGGAGATTGTATGTAAAAGTTACGACCCCGGGAAGTTGATGTACTAACTTGCCCAAACGGGGCCCACATGACTTTTGATGCTTCATCTCCTAGGGTTAGCTTTTTGGATGTCTATGGTTTTTTTCATTCCTGTTTATTGTAAAAAGGCCTTCAAAGCCTCATTGTAATCATCTTCTTGCGAATGCGAGTAGCCGTCACATCTCTTCTCAGAGATAAGCTGCCACCATTCTAGCGAGTCTTTCACTCTGTATTTTTACAGTCTCTATACATTTATTTCATTAATAGAAATCGTGTNTAGCCGTCACATCTCTTCTCAGAGATAAGCTGCCACCATTCTAGCGAGTCTTTCACTCTATATTTTTACAGTCTCTATACATTTATTTCATTAATAGAAATCGTGTATTACTATATATCTGTGTTTATGGTTGCATGTCTGATACATTTCTATTATATTATTTAATATCTGTGATATCTCTATCCATTTCTTTATTATATCTCTGATCTCATTTCGTGTCGAAAATAATCTGGATCACTTGGGGAACACATTTTTTAAATTTCCATATTTCTTCCACCATCCACATCTAAAATGGATGCTCATATAAGATTGGCCTTCACCTCTATATCAATACCATTCAATAAACTATCTCCCAAATCTAACTCTATTAAGATCTTGGGCATGGAGGTGTCTCCATTCACTTGGAATTTTCATCTGTAGAAATTTTCTCCAATTTTTTTCCCCAGTGGCCATAAGAACCTATTCATCTTGTAATTCCAAAGGAAGGTATGGAAATTTAACCCAAATAGGGCCTTTGTTAGTCTTTTCCCTCAAAGAGTCAAATCACATAGTTTGATAGTTCAAAGAGAGAGCATAATTTTCATATAACCATAAACCTTATCCTATCATATCTTTGTCCTCTCTAATTTTGAAATCAAAGAGTCAAATCACATCGTTTGATAGTTCAAAGAGAGAGCATAATTTTCATATAACCATAAACCTTATCCTATCATATCTTTGTCCTCTCTACTTTTGAAAACAAAAATGATGAATCCTCTTTATCCCAAAGAAAAGTTGGTGAATAACCCAACTTATTATTCCAAACCTTTTCCATCCATTGTTTCAATGTTTTATCTACAATTTTTCTCCCCTATAATCTTCTTATCAAAGTGATATTAGAATAAAGTATTGTTTTCATTAAAATCTCAGACTTTATGGATAGTTTCATCCTCACCTTCATAAATCTACAACAATTGGACCACTTTTCCCTTCTAATAACCATAATCCTTTCTTCCAAAGAGATGGTATTCTTATTGCCTACTAGTCATTTTTCTAGACTAGTTTCAACACCCACACCATCCTTATCCCTACATATTGTTCCAATATCTCTCATGATGTGATATTCATTGAAATAAAAATTACCAAAATTTGCAATTAAGGGTTAATGGTTCAAAAAGTTTTAAAGATTGAACTTTCCCATCCCAAAAAGATTGTCGACACATCGTAAATATATTGTTGGTTCTATATCCTAATTGATAGATCTCCTTTGCACCAATTGATTGGCTTCATAAACTCTAGATAAGAATATAATCCCTCTCAACCCCTCAATTTGTTTATCCTTCAAAGACTCCTATATGTCTGCACTTATGGAGAAACATTGGAGTTGATCCTTATTTGACATAGAAATTTTATTTTCATGAATGATATTTTCTTGGGTGATCATACTTTATGGATGAACATTATCCACCATGATGCTTATGAACAGATTGATTTTAGCCACAAGATACCCCAAGGATTTAACACCTTCTATATAGAGAATACCTTCTCAGTAAATCTAACATATCACATGGTTAGATCCTCTCCTGAATTCAATTTTTCCATATACCATAGGGAACTCATTTTCTCTAAGTCCTCCTTGTGAAATCATTGCCATAGCCCTATTCTTAGGGATTAATATAGTCCCCCCTTCAATGAGTTGTAAAAAACCTTGGCCTCCTCTATGAAATCAACCAAAGATTGTTTTTCATAGTAGGCTAATCCCTTTACCATTCCATGCCATGATTACTTATTATTAAGATGGAAAGATGTATCAATTGCATAATGTCTCTATAAGAACTTGGTAGATATCTATTGATTCCCCCTATTCCATTCTAATGGTTCACCTTTCACATGGTATATCTTGCAATAATAGCTCCCCTAAATTCATTTGGATAATAATATATATGTATATAGAGGGGATTGATTGAATTCATTTAAACACTTAGATTGGATTTAAGAGGATCATGAATGGATTCACACCAAAGACACTCCAATATGTGGCATATCATAGCCTCCTTTTTTTAAGATTGCTTCTCTACTCCCAAAATGCATGCATATGTCCTCCTAAAAAGTTACTATTGTCTAGTAGAGGGACTATGATACATAATGATCTACCTTCCTTATAGGAACCCACTTCAATTTTAATGCTTGAATTATTGGATGATACTACTCTACAATACTTTCATTGTGGGGATGACAAGACAACATTCAGAGACTTTATAGAAAGTCCAATGGAAAAAATAGTTGGAAATAGTTAACAATTAATGTGGATCAACAATTAATTTAAGGGTTAAAAGGCTTCCACTTAGAAACATGAGTACCAGAGACACTAGCATAAGGGTTTTAAAAATCACAGACTAATGAACTAAAAAGTGAAAAGAAGAATCATTGAAAAACTAACACAAGATTTTTTTAGTAAATTCATATTCTTATATTTCCATAACTATTGATAATGACAAAACTAAAAGCTTGGAAACAAGGCATTATGAGAGATTTGCAATCAATAAAACTCTCTATCAACATAATATTTTGTGGTAAACTCCAACTTAAACTATTCTTGTACTTTCATGGATACTAACAAAGAAAAAAACAAAAAAAGCTTGAGAAAAAAACACTACAAGAACACTACAAGATATTTGCAATCATTAGAAATTCCATACATAATTAAACGTTATGGGGTTTGAAGTGCCCTGTATATTAACATGGAGTAGCTCCAATATAGGAACATTAAATATCTATAACATACAAACATCTCAATTTGATGAACCTAGACTAAAATTATAGTTTATAGGTTCTTTCATGTACCAATCCACAAATGTCTCTAGATCACATGCATTAGCTTGTAACTTTGCATGCACTTTAAAGGACTAACATAAAAACAAAGAAAAAAAAATTCCACAAATGTCTCAAGATCACATGCATTAGCTTGTAACTTTCCATGCACTTTAAGGGACTAATATAAAAACAAAGAAAAAAAAAAGACTAACATAAAAACAAAGAAAAAAAGAAAAGCTTGGGAAAAAAACACTACAAGATATTTTTAATCATTTGAAATTCCATACATAATTAAACGTTATGGGGTTTGAAGTGCCCTATATACTAACATGAAGTAGCTCCAATATAGGAACATTAAATATCTATAACATACAAACATCTCAATTTGATGAACCTAGGCTAAAATTATAGTTTGTGGGTTCTTTCATGTACCAATCCACAAATGTCTCAAGATCACATGCATTAGCTCGTAACTTTGCATGCACTTTAAGGGACTAACATAAAGCATGTAATCTATAGCAAAACGAGTGCAAGAATAAAGATAAAGGTCAATTACTTTATCATAATAATCTATTAGGTTTCTTCACAGTAAATGGAATCTATTACCTCTAGTGAAGGTAATCCTTCACCTGCATTTAGGAGGATACCTCTAGTGAAGGTAATCCTTCACCTGCATTTAGGAGGATTTACTTTTTGTCTAGCATAATTGCTTACAATTTTCCCATTAGCAAGGTCGTAGTGATGGGCTAGGTATTGAAGGTGTATGATGAAAAGTCTACTCTAATATACCAGTTCAAGGATGTCTTAAAGGGCATCTCCAATTCACAAGGGAAACTATTTCTTTTGAAGATTTGAATTGCATAACTTCATAATATTAAAAAAGACCAATCACATTCTTTACCATAACAAATTGGTTGTTATTGGTGATGGAGAGTGTTAATCTTTAATTACATTATATATATATATATATATATATATATATATATATATATATATCAAATTTTAAGGGATATGTATATTTTTGTAGGTTTTAGTAGTCAAATTGTTGTACTGAGGGAGTCCCTTGTCTCATAAGTAAGAGGGTCTCATACATCATTGGTTGTGACCTTAAAATTAGATTTCAATTTAATGTTTGGCTTGGCGATGGCCTTAAAATTAGATTATTATTATTATTATTATCATCTACCACAAACTAAAACTAATAAACTTTATATATTGATTATAGTTTAATATTTAAGTGGGGAGGAAGTTAAAAAGTAGATAAAACTCAACAAGTTTTTTTCTAAACTTGATAGAAATTTTTATAGATAAATATAGTTTTACCTAATTAATCAAAATTTTAACCATAAAACTTTGCTCCTAAAAACTTTATTCTACTGGAAAAAAAATATTAAATTTATAAAAAAATCAAAAAATCAAAATAAAACAAAACTTTACTTTCTCCCCCAATAAAATAAAATAAAATAAATTTATTCACTTTTTAACTCACTCTTTTAAATAAAACTACTTAAATATTTCTATAAAATTACTTCATTCAATTAAATTACATTTCTATTATGTTAACTTCACTCGTGTAACACTCATTTAAAAAACCCATGACAAAACTTCACCTATATTTTCAATGCATTACAATTAAAAAAAAATGCCATTATTTTTGTTCATTATTTAAATAATGGATCATATTTAAAAAATGCCATTATATATGTTCATTACTTAAATCATGGATCATCTTTAAATTGTTTGGGTATGAAAAGTTATATTTATTAATTGGCATGATTGTTCTTTTAGTGAAATAAAATATTTAAGTTGTTTGGGTATGAAAAGGTTGACATGTAAGTTATATTTATTAATTGACATGATTGTTCTTTTAGTGAAATAAAATATTTAAATATTTAATGATTGTATTTTTTTATAATATTTCTTCTTTCTCCTATATAGTGTATAGTGACGAGTAGTTTCATTTATAAAGTAAAATAAAGCGATTTGGAGCACTAACAAATTTAAAATTTTCAAGTCCATCATTATATATGCATAACATTTGGACCCTCTATAAAATTAATATAAAAATTCTATTTAGATATGGTTGTGGGAGACATTTTTATTCATAAAAACATAATAAAATTAATAAATAAATATCTCGTGTCTCCTATATGATGAAGTATACCATTGGAAAAGGACATACGTTCCTATTTGAAAATAAAGGATAAAGGTTATATGTAATATATGTATTGTTTAGTTACTTTGCATTTTATTATTTTTTAAAACTTTGTAGTTTTTTTAATGTGATTAAATTTATCATAATTTGGTTGTTAATTGATGGGGACAATTATTATTGATTGTTATTTGTGAATGTAAATTGATTTATTGTCATTATTTAAGGAAAATCATATCATCTGGAATAACTTGTTGGTGTTCTGTAAGGAGGTAGACTTTCACTTCCAATAAATGCATCTAGATCTTGAGATGTTAACCTATTTCCTTACATCCGACGTAGATGAGCTCTTAATCAATCAGAAACAACTGTAGTTCCTATAGTAGAAGCAAGAGGGGGTTTCATACCTAATATATATCTAGAAGAAAGCCAATATCTCATACTAATCATCATTGAAGATCTAACAAAAAAAAGTCATGTTCTTTCTTCAAACAATTTGCTTAGCTTCATACATGAAGCTAATATATAAATACAAAACCCAATTACAATTTTACCCTTACAATTTTACCCTAAAAGTAAGTTTCCCTCTTTTCATTAAGGTGTTGTTTCATATTACTATCTCTCTTTATCAATTTTGTTGTTTAATTATTTTGGTACATAGAAATGTATTTGGTTAAAAAAATGGTTCATATTATTTTTTTTAATTCATAAAAGAAATATCATGCTTAACACTTACATTAATAATGATGTATATACTTTAGAAAAGGTCAAATCGAATGCACCTAAAGGGCATTTGAGGTCATTCAAATAATCCACACACCCCATATAAAATAACCACAATCGATAATCTTTAAGCACATACTAGATAAATACAAAAATTCTAAAAACCCTATAAATGGGATTAATAAAGGGATTAATAAACCCTAATGGGAATATACACATGGAACATATGCCAAATATAGAAGGATTTCACATCATACAACCAAACCATAGGAGATAGCACTAAGACAAAGAAGGAGAATGATTAACTATGTTTTCTTCTTTGCTTAGTATTTTACGTTTTAAAGCTATGTAGAGGAGTGAGGGAAACACATCTATAAAGAACTCAAAGAACTCATATAATAGCCCAAACTACCCATTAAACAATATTGATCACCCCTGCTAGATAATTGAGGATTCATAGCCTTGAGGTGTTTTGGGTCACTATCGAGGATCCAAACACCGAAACCAACTCAAAAAAAAGGAGGTTGAAAGCGACTAGATTGGTTGTTAGGAGAGAATTTACTTCTTGATCCAGAATATATTTGCAGAATGAAATGAATAAAAATTATTATTAAAATATGCTTAACACAGAATAACAGATATACAGTAAAATTGGTTTTTATTCAATAAGGAAATAAGTTGAAACTATAAAATGTAGCGGAAACAAGCTTGTTAGAATGGTGGCAGCTTATCTCTGAGAAGAAATGTGATAGATGTCCTCATTCGCAAGAAGATCATTGCAATGAGGCTCTAAAGTCCCTTTTACAATAAACAGGAATGTCAAAAACCCTAGACATCCAAAAAACCTAACCCTACGAGATGAAGCACCAAAAGTCATGTGGGCCCCATTTGGGTAAGTTAGTACATCAACTTCTCAGGGTTGTAACTTTTGCATACGATCTTCATTTTAGGTGCATGGTAGCCTATTGGAAAGGTATATTCGAGGACTACACATTTTTCTGCTATCTATCATTGGATATTTTAACTGTGGAGAGCCCTAAAAAACGTTGTTTAGGGTCTCAAAATGGCCTCACAAGTCAGTGACCTGAAAACTAGGGAAAAAACTGCCAAACTAGAAAACTGCCAAAACGAGCCATTTGGAATAGGTGGGAGGCCCACCGACATCCATGTGGATCAATCGTCCCCTCTTACAAAGCAATGGTCTCCATTGCATTGAGTTCCCCCATCAGATGAAGAAATTTCTGTTGAATTTGGCCTCGGGTGAACCACTTGCCTTGGTGCAGGAGATACCCTGCTTGGACAACTCGATAAAGTTGGATCCTTTGCTAGCAAGTGCCCTTGATCTGTTTTTCCATAATATGATCATTGAATGCATGTTGTATAAAGTCGACGTTGAGCTTTGTTGGTGTTAGCTGTTCTTTTATCTTTGAGGTGTCCAATAATGGTGGGAATATGGTCGAAGGATATCCACGTTGAACACTAGGTGCAAGCCAAGGAAAGGAGGAATGTTGAGCTCAAAATAATTATCACCCATAGCCTTGGTGATGGTGTACAACCCATAATGGAGTGGTCGAAGCTTCCAATGGGGTCCTCTAAGGCACTCTTTCTTCAACTTCAACCAAACTTTATCGCCCAACTAAAACTTATGTGGCACCTAGTGTTGATCATAGCATTGCTTGTACTTGTCATTGGACTTTTGTAGGATATCCTGAACCTGTTGGTGGATTTTTTGGATTTGCTCAATGAACCACGTGGCTTTGTCAACTTCAGTTGAAGTAGGAGATGAGTTGGTCGAGGTGACCGCAAGGGGTAGTGCAACATATATGGGACCCAATGGTTGGAATCCCAACCCCACCTGAAAGGGGTTGTGGTCGGTTGAGCTATGCAGGGATCGGTTGTAGCTATGTTGAACATAGGGGAGACTCTCATCCCATGTGAGAGGGTGTTTGTAATTATACATGCGTAGGATATGCATGATCATTCGATTTACGACCTCGGTTTGGCCATCTGTTTGGGGGTGGAAGATCGTGGATTTGGTGAGCTTGTTGTCCAACAGTGACCAGAGGCTTGACCAGAATTTGTTGAGAAATCGAATGTCCCGATTTGATAAAATGGTTTGTGGGATTCCAAAATGAACCCAGACTCGTTCAAAGAAGAGCTTCGTAGTGGCCTCTTCTATGATGCTCTTCTTGCAGGCGGATAGAATCACCATCTTAGAAAAGAGATCCGCAACCACAAAAACATAGTCAGTTCTCCGCTTGGTGGATGGGAGGCTTGACATGTAATCCATTGAGATGGATTTCCATGCCCTGTCAGGAGTATCTAGAGGGGTGTACAAGCCCTGTTTCTTGGTGGCTAGTTTGGCAATCATGAAGGCAGTGCAAGACCTGATATACTTAATGACCTCCTATTGAAGTTTCGACCAGTAGAAATGTTTTTGCAGCATTGCCACTATATTTTCAATCTCGAAGTGTCCTTCCACCTGACTGTAGTGGGCTTCCCAAGTCAACTTCTCTAGCTCTCTTGATGGAACACATATATGACCCAGACGACACAAAAACCTATCCTGAAGATGGAAATTAGTGACAATTGTGTTTGCGCCCTACATTTGGTAGGTGGTGGCGAAGTCCGGCTCTATCTCATAGAGTTGGGGCCATCCAGAGGTCTCATGGCCGCAAGATTCTAGCACTATGGTGAGTATCACGACTGGCAGTCTTCTGAGGCAATCAACAACATGGTTGGTGCTTCCCGTTTTATACTTGATGTTGAGGTGGAATTGTTGCAAGTACGTGGAATACTTCTGATGGTAGTCATTATGCAATTTTCCTTGTGTCTGCATGAAATACAATGGCTTATGATCAGTGTGGATGACTACCTCATTCCCAAGAATGCAATGTCTCCATTGGCAGCAGGATTTCACATTGGAGTACATTTCTTTGTCGTAATTAGGGTACTTACGGACAACATCTGATAGTGTCTCACTATGATAGGCCACTGGGTGGTCGTGCTGAGTGAGAACGATGCCCACAACATAGTCTGAAGCATATGTATCGATATCAAAGGGATGTTGCAGGTCCGATAGTGAAATTACTAGGGCTTAGCACAAGCATTTCTTCAAATCAACGAACGCTTCTTCTGTACTAGCATGATTGGGCTCCCACAACATGATGAGATGGGATGGATGTGCCCCTTTTGGAACATTTCTTGGATCTTCCTCTTCATATCCTCATTCACTAATAGAGAGTGGAGGTAGACTGGCCCATTCGGCATCGATGCGTCGAAGGTCAGATCGATGGGGTGCTTGACCTGACAGTGCATAGGTATCCTGGTAGGTGAGGAGAATATATTTGAGTATTCTTCCATGACCTTATACAATTTMTTATGTTGTGTGGAGAGGTCAGTCGTGGAGACCCTGGATGTGGCTAMGATATTTYGCTCATTCTGAGAGAGAATCATGAAGAAGACAAACTTCCATGTCTGAGAGATGACCTTTCTACATTACTTGGCATAGATCAAGGAAATAACACTGGGTCAGACTGCCTCRGGTATCTTGTAGAATTTTTTGTTCAAAGTAATAATAACATTGTGAATCCTAGAMTCATATACAACATGATGTTTCCATAAATATGGTTGGTCCAAAAGAACATTACAAACTTTGAGAGGGGAAACATCACACAATACCTTGTCTTTGAAGGGATTGATGTCGTATGACAGGCGACATTGTTGATTGAYACGGATGTCGCTTCCTTGGCAGATCCACCCGATGGTGTAGGGCTACGGGTGTGGCATTGTCAACAGGGTGAGTCGCTTAACAACCTCTACTGAGATGAGGTTCTTATGGATACCGATATCAAATATGAAGTGTAGTGGGGTACCCTTCACCCACATATGTGAATGAAAGAGGTGCTTTCCTTACTCTGGCTCATTTGGTTCACCATGTTGGATCTTGGTGGTAGAAATGGTAGCATTGGGTTCTGTGTCCATGATCCACCTCCCCCTTTCTAGTTTTGACTCAAAGTCGGAACCCACATCTGATTCAGAGGCTTTCACCTCAACCACCAACGACTCCTTTGAGTGGAAATCATTAGTGTTATGGCAGGGGCTCTTATAGAAGTCGCACCACCTCCCGTTATCTTTCTTTTTCTTTTATTTTTGCTTCTTTTCTTGCAACCTGGACTCATTGTCCTGAGGCTATCTATATTTTCTCTTTCCTTTGTTCTACAGGTTGGGGCCACCCTTTCCTGAATTTTGCTATGAGGGGTTCCCATGCTCAAATTGTCACGTCTTTTGTTTGATATTCTGCTCGATTTTGACGACATATCGGTAGGCCGTGCCCAAGGATGAGATGTCCAAAAACTCCATTTCGACCTGGATGTATCTATGCAGACCATCGCGATACTTGAGCACCAGATGTCGCTTAGAATCTTTGATACCCATCTTGGTGCACAAGGTATGGAAAATATTTGTGAACTCAGGCACCACTTGGTCTCTTTCTTGCCACAATTTGGTCCATTTTGAGTACAGGTCATCATAACTTCCAACAGGGTAGTATTTTTCCTTAATAGTATCCCTGAAGGACTCCCAACTGACTATGACTATAAATAATTAGGGACGACTTTGAGGAGAAAAAAAGTAATCTTTTCTCTATTTGAGAAGTAACTATGGACAGAGAAATACCCTTCTAATAGATTCAACCAATTGTCTACCGCATATGTGTCTATCTGACCTTCAAATAGGAATATAAAAGTTGATTTGTACCTTGAAGGGGGTAGCGCCTCCATTTGAGGAAGATGCATCGCCTGTTGGTAACCATTGAAGGATTTGCGCAAAATTATCCATCATCTCATTCCTATGTTGCATGAGGGATTCCTCAAGCAACATTTTGAAGGGATCTCCTATCACATCATCTTTATTTTATTCTTCCATGAGAGGTCGTTTGGGCGTGCGAGAGATTTTGTCCTCAAGAGAAACAAGCTCAACACCCAATTCATTGTACCCTAACCTCGTTGGGGACATGCATTAAGAATGACAAGGAGAATACCAATATGATACCATTGATCCAAAATTATTTTCAGAACGAAATGAATACAAATTATTATCAAAATATGCTTATCACAGAATAACATATATAAAGTAAAATCGGTTTCTATTCAATAAGGAAATAAGATGAAACTGTAAAATGTAGCGAAAACTAGCTTCCTAGAATGGTGGCGGCTTATCTCTAAAAAGAGATGTAGCGAATGTGCTCATTCACAATAATATCATTACAATGAGTTTCTGAAGGCGTTTTTACAATAAACTGGAATGTCAAAAACCATAGACATCCAAAAAACCTAACTCTAGGAGATAAAGCACCAAAAGTCATGTGGGCCCTGTTTGGGTAAGTTAGTACATCAACTTTCCATGGTGTAACTTTTTCATACGATCTCTGTTTTAGGTGCACGATAGCCCATTGGAAAGGTCTATCTGAGGAATACACATTTTCTACTATCAAAGGTCATTCTAACTATGGCAAGCCCTAAAAAATGTTGTTTAGGGCCTCAAAACGACCCTGCAAGTGAGGGACCCAAAAACTAAGGAAAAAACTGCCAAACTTGAAAACTACCAAAATGAGCCAGTTGGAATAGGAGGGAGGCCATTGACATACATCTGGATCAATCCTCCCCCATTAGGAAGCAATGGTATCCATTGCATTGAGTTCCCCCCATCAGATGAGGAAATTTTTGTTGAATTTGGCCCTGGGTGAGCCACTTGCCTTGGTGCAGGAGCTGCCCTACTTTGACAACTTGATAAATATGGATCCTTTGCTGGCGAGGGCCCTTGATCTTCCCAAGTCTTTCTATAAATGAGGATTTCATCTAGAAACCTCACTACAAAACTATTCGTGAATGGTCGCAGGATGTCATCCATCATCCTCATGAAAGTGGCTAGAGCATTTTTCAAACCAAAGGGCATGACCAACCATTCAAAAATGCCTTCCATTGACTTGAAGGAAGTATTTCATACATCTGTCTTTTTTATCAGGACATGGTGGTATCCAAACTTCAAATCAATCTTAGTAAATTATTTGGCCCTCGTGAGCTGATCAAGGAGGTCGTCGATTCGGGGAATCAGGTACCAATTTCTAACTTTGATTTTATTCAGGGCCTGGTAATCAATGCAGAGTCATTAGGTTCCATGTTTATTCTGTACCAGCATGATTGGGCTCCCACAAGGTGATGAGATGGGATGGATGTGCTCCTTGTGGACTAGTTCTTGGATCTGCCACTTGATCTCCTCATTCTCTAACAAAGAGCGGTGATAGACTGGCCCATTGGGAAGCAGTGCACCAGGGGTCATATCGATAGGGTGATTGACCTGACAGTGCAGAGGTACCCTGGTAGGTGAGGAGAATATATCTCAGTATTCTTCCATGACCTTATCCACTTGGGTCTGCTGTGTTGAGAGGTCGGCCACAGAGACCTTGGATGTGGCTGCGATCTCTCACTCATTCTGAAAGAAAATAATGAAGAAGAAAAAATTCCATGTTTCAGAGATGACCTTTCTAGATTTCTTGGCAGAGATCAAGGAAATAACATTGGCTGGAACTGCCTCGGGTATCCTGTGCAATTTCTTATTCAAATTAATAATAACAATGTGAGTCCTAGACTCATATACAACATGACATTTCCATAAACATGGTTTTCCCAAAAGAACATTACAAACTTTGAGAGGGGAAACATCACACAATACCTCTTCTTTGAAGGGATTTATGTCATATGACAGGCGACATTGTTGGCTGATGTGGATGTCGATTCCTTGGAGGATACATCCAATGGTTTAGGGATGTAGGTGCAACATTGTCAATAGGGTGAGTCTCTTGACAACTTGTGTTGAGATGAGGTTCTTCTGGCTACTGCTATCAACGATGAAGTGCAGTGGGGTACCCTTCACCCACATCTGTGAATAAAAAAGGTGCTCGCCTTCCTATGGCTTGTTTATTTCATCTGGATAGAGGTTGGTGGTAGAAGCGATAGCATTAGGTTCTGCGTCTATGATCCATCTCCCCATTTCTATTTATGACTCATAGTCATAACCCGCATCTGATTCAGAGGCTTTCACCTCAGCCACCAATGACTACTTCGAGCAGAAATCAATAATGTTATGCTAGGAGATCTTATGGAAGTCGTACCACTTCCCAAAATCTTTCTTTTTCTTTTCGGTGTCCTTATTTTCTTGTGGCCTGGACTGTTTTTCCTAAGTATTTTCATCTTTTCTCTATCCTTTGTTCGGAAGTTTGTGGCCACCCTTTCATGGAATTTTCTACGAGGGGTTCCCAGGCCCAAGTTGTCACATATTTTGTTTGAGTTTCTCCTTGATTTTGACGACATATCAGTAGGCCCCGCCCAAGGATGAGATGTCCAAAACATCCATTTCATCCTGGATGTATCTATGCAGACCGTCACGATACTTTAGCACCATATGTCACTCAGAATCTTTGATACCCATCTTGGTGCGCAAGGTATGGAAGATATTTGTGAACTCGGGCACCGCTTGGTCTCTTTCTTGCCGCAGTGTGGTCCATTTTGTGTACAGGTCATCATAACTTCCAAAAAGGTAGTATTGTTCCTTAATAAAATCCCTAAAGGACTCCCAGGTGACTATGACTATAAATAATGGGGGTTCGTCTATTTCATTTTACTCACAGAACATTTCCCACCAATCTTTGACATGGGGGACAACTTTGAGGAGCACAAAAGTAATATTTTCTCTATTCGAGAAGTAACTATGGATAGAGAAATACACTTATAGCAGATTCAACCATTTTTCTACCATATATACATTTATATGACCTTCAAATATATAAATATCGAAGTTGATTTGTACATTGAAGGGGGCAGTGCCTCCGTTTGAGTAATATGCATTGCTTGTTGGTAGTCGTCGAAGGATTTGTGCAAAACTATCCATCATCTCATGCCTCTATTACATGAGGGATTCCTCAAGAAACATTTTGAAGGGATCTCCTGTCCCATCGTCTTTATTTTATTCTACCATGCGAGGTTGTTTGGGCGTGTGAGATATTTTTTCCTCAAGAGAAACAAGCTCGAGACCCAATTCTTTGTACCCTGACTTCGTTGAGGACATGCATTAAGAATGACAAGGAGAAGACCGTTATGATACCATTGATCCAAAATATATTTGTGGAACAAAATGAATACATATTATTATCAAAATATGCTTAACAAAAAATAACAGATATACAATAAAATTGGTTTCTATTCAATAAGGAAATAAGCTGAAACTGTAAAATGCAGTGGAAACAAGCTTGCTAGAACGATGGTGGCTTATCTCTGAGACGAAATGTGAAAGTTGTGCTCATTTGCAAGAAGATCATTACAATGAGGCTTTGAAGGCCTTTTTACAATAAATAGGAATGTCAAAAACCTTAGATATCCAAAAAATCTAACCGTAGGAGATGAAGTGCCAAAAGTCATGTGGGCCTCGTTTGGGTAAGTTAGTACATTAATTTCACAGGTTGTAACTTTTGCATATGATCTCCCTTTTAGGCACACGATATCCCATTGGAAAGGTATATCCAAGGACTACACATTTTTTTTTTATCTATCAAAGGTCATTTTCACTGTTGTGAGCCCTAAAAAACATTTTGTAGGGCCTCAAGACGACCCCACAAGTCAGGGACTCGAAAACTAGGGAAAAAACTGTCAAACTATAAAACTGCCAAAATGAGCCAGTTGGAATAGATGGGAGGCCACCGAAATCCATATGGATCAATCCTCTCCTCTTAGGAAGCAATGGTCTCCATTGCATTGATTTCCCTCATCATATGAGGAAATTTATGTTGAATTTGGCCCCCGGTGAGCCACTTGCCTTGGTGCAGGAGCTTCCCTGCTTTGACAACTCGATAAAGTTGGATCCTTTGCTGGTGAGTGCACTTGATCTATTTTTCCATAATACGATCATTGGATGCATGTTGTATATGTTAGACAGTTGGATTAGATTGATGTATAGCTGGTATGGATTTTTGGTTGTCATTGATGTCAACTATTGGAGAGTGATATTGTAGATTGATGTCAACCCTTAGTGATTGTTGTCAACCCTTGGAGAAAGTACAATAGTGAATTCCAATAGCACAAAGGTTTGGGTAATGCACCCAATTTTATTTGATGTAAAGATGACACATTATTGTCTTTTCATGGTTGATAATAAGTACAAATGGATGAACTCCAAAGTGTTCCCCTTATGGTTAAGCCCTCATGGGAAGATGCTTTGCGGATTGAGTTATCCTAGAAGTATAGTTAGAGAACCCATGCTTATTTGTGGAATAATGAGATGAAGGTTAGTTAATTTTTTAGTGAAACTATCCTATATGGATAGTGCTTGTCATTCCATTTCTGGTGGTATGTGGAATGTCACATAACTTCTCACGGTTAGAGAGTTATGGCCATGAGAAGTTGGAGAACCCAGGTTTGGGTAATGGAACCAAGTTTGTTTGATGGATAACGGTATGAGTTTTGATATATTTTTAGGTAATACTATTATATATTGTGGTGACCGTCATTTAATTTAAACTACCATGAATTAAAACAGAGCAGAAATTTTGAAATTCACTCAATTTTTGCATAATAAATCTGATATTACAATAAATAAAATTTATTAACAATTTCATTCTAAAGATTCATAACTAACCTTAATCTGATGCTGCCTCCTTAGCTTGAATC
>JASDQU011403006.1:35549-53381 GCA_032191745.1 Picea mariana
CCTTAGTTCTCTCCTTTCAATGGGTCTCTTTCCATCAACTTCAACTCATGTATTTTGAATATGAGACCTAGAGTTTTATGAGTACCTTGAGGCTTGCAGTCATTAGTGGCAGGCTCTCTTGCCATTGATAGATGGGAATACATCAATGTCTCCTGATCAATGGATTTCTCAAGTGTTCGACACCAGCTCCTTTATTCACATTTGTAGAGATGTACTCGGTGCCTTGATACCTACTTTCATCATTGGTAGGTTGTCTCGTGTTTGTTAACGGTATACCTCAATGAACAATAATCAAACGATGTCTCATCATGTTCGACCTCAACTCATTTATTCACATGATGTAGACTTGCACCATTGGCAGATTGTATTGAAGTCTTGAAGACATCACTTTGTGGATGCAGCTTTCGTGAGCTGTTGCTTCCATTTCATTGGACCAATACCTATTTGACTTCAGCGATCATGGGAGATTATATTGTACTCCATGGTATACAGATATCTTCATATTGATTTTGAGACTGGCTTCACTAGGCCTCGTTCATGACTATGACAACTATTGGCATGTAACCGCATTTATACTTGCCTACTCATGGCCATGAACACTTGTTGGTATATTTTCCACATGGATCTGCATTGTATTTTTGGTATCCATGTATAGAAAGTCAGTACATAATGTAATGTGCAATCGAGTTTGTCTAGTTGGTTCTCTACCACTCCACTTCTGGGTTATTTATAATGTATTTCGGCCATCGCAGATACTCCTATGATCTCACACATTAGGGGGCATCTGTTATAGAAAGATTTTCCTTACCATTTCTATCTTGCACAGAGGACCTTTTTCCACTTCCCTATGCAGAATTATCAACCCCCTTTTGATAAATACAGAGACACAAATATATATGTTTCCACATATACGCTCCCTAATTGCTTTGCAATATGCATATACACTTGCTTCTCCACTACATCTCGCGTATATCAGGATTTGTGCTATAAAATACAAAATGAGGTCGGGTTTCCATGTCACGACAAAATATCTCTGATCTTTGGCCTTACATATACTGGAAACGTTCTGACTCGGCCCTTCAGTTGCATTCTGAAGGCTATAAGAGCACAATTTCGAGCTATGGAAAAAGAGTAAAAAGCATTCAACTTTGAGAGAAAAGTTACTCTGGAGAAATTACTTCATATTGAGTCTGCATCCCTTTGTCCCTCAAGTCTGAACATAGTGTTCAGCCCCCAAGATCTTTCCTTATTTTCGAGAGGACCTCATTACCTCTTTTCTATGAGCTTGCCTTTGGTGGAGGATTGAAGTGGTGGAGACCTAGTTAGAAGGAACTTGGTTTCTTGGTTTCGAATCGTGCCAACACAGAAGTCTGTAATGTTGATACTTATGTTGATCAATTATTAATAGAAATACTCCTTTTCCATCCTATTGATATCTTGCAAATATATTATTATTATCCATGGGCATGTTTTTAATGTTTATTAATGGATTGTTTTGTCTGATGTGCTAACTCATTTTATATACTGTCACTATATACTTGCATCAGTTGTTTGTTGAGAACTTCTTGTAGGTGTAAATCTTTGGGTCAAAGTGCTCAATGGTAGAACGACATCAAACGATTGGATCGAGGTAGGATTTTTCCTCGTATTTCACATTAGATTATATAGCACATGTTGGAATTGAGTTGGTTCCTATAGTCATACCTATTTGTTGTGGTTTACCCTTGGCCATAGAGAGTTTTTCCCTTGTAACAACGTTGCTCGACTGGTGCTTCATCGGTCATCAATGCAACCTGCCCAATCTACATCTGTGCAGGCAATAAGTGATAGATCATTTCCTTTTGGATACCATAATCCAAACTCTTTTGTTCCTTTGAGATATCTGAAAATCCGTTTCACTGTTAATACATGTTATTCCTTTGTTGCTGCTTGAAATCGTGCCACATGTCCAACTACCTACATTACATCTGATATGGATTAAATTGCTCTATTATTGAGAGGGGGGGTGAATCAATAATAGAGAAATTTAATCATTTTTCATCATAAAATGCAAGTGTTATGTCAATGTAGAATTATCATCCAATAGTTGTAGAGTAAATAAACAATGAACAAATGAGCAATCACACACATACACAGTACACCAACATTTTACGTGGAAACCCAAAGAGGGAGAAAACTACATAATGTTTTTTCTTATATGTATTTAAGAATTACATTCATTAGAAGAACCAACTTCCTTTGTTTTTCAATTGCAACTGGAAGGAGTCTCCAACCCCCTAGTTTCTCAGGCTACAAATTGAAGGAAGCTCCAACTCCCCAATTCTCTGGCTACAACAAGAAAGACACTACAACCCCCTAGTTTCTCATGCTACAACCCGAGGGAAGCTCCAACTCCCCAATTATCTGGATACAACCATAAGGAGGCTCAAACCCCCTATGTTCTTTGGCTACAACCGAAAGGTGGATACAACCACCTGTCCTTTCCCCGTCCAACCACCCTGAAATAAAAGTAGAATGATGAAACCACTATGACACTATCACTGTGAGATATATTGTTGTAAACCTGTACCAATCAACCTATAATCAACCTGTACCATAAAAACGTGCATCAACCATGCACCAACTTGTACCAAACAACCTGTAATCAGCCTATACCATAAACAAGTGCATCAACCATACACCAACCTATACCTCAACCTGTAATCAACCTGTACCATAAACAAGTACATCAACCATGCACCAATATGTACCTCAACCTATACCATCAATGAGTGCATCAACCATGCACCAAATATGTACCAATAATGCATCAAATACACATAAATTATGACTCATCAGGATGTATCAACATCATCAACTATACACCTCATGTATGTGCCAACTCATCAACTATTTGTCTCAACCATGTACGCAACATGTACCTCAACCATATACCAAATACATATACCAATATAACCATCAAAATTCATCTAAAAATTCATCACTCTATCCATAAACCCAATACCATAAACCATTACATCAAACCATGTGCCACAACCTCACTGTTATACAACCTCTATCTGTAACATATCTCAACCAAAATCCCTCAAACATGAATCAATACTAAACTTCAATAGATCTACCTCAGATCAAATCTACAGCAAGCCATAAACTCCCAAGAGGGCATCCAACATATTTACAAGGAAAACCCTCAACTTGATTCATAAATTCAACACTACACATATAAAAACCATACCTTTTTTTTTTCTTCTTGTAGCGTTCTGTTGCCGCGGTTTTGCTGCCACGATTTTTTTGCCGCACTTTTTCTACTGTGGTTTTTTTTCCGCACTTTTCCTGCTATGATTTTCTTGCCGCACTTTTTCTATTGTGGTTGTTTTCTGCACTTTTCCTGCTATGATTTTTCTGTCGCACTTTTCCTGCCACACTTTTTCTTCCACAGTTTTCCTGCCGCACTTTTTCTTCCGCACTTTTTTTGCTGCAATTTTTCTACCACACTTTTTCTGCTGAAGTTTTTCGGCCACAATTTTTCTGCCGCAGTTTTCCTACCGCACTTTTTCTTCCACAATTTTCTCTATCAATAATACCTGCCCAAATAACCTTTCACAAAATAGATATTCAATAGGTTCAAGTATGATTAAAATGAGAGAGCCTTGCCTCTTATGCACTTTTTCTTCCACACTTTTCTCTATCAATAATACCTTCCCAAATAATCTTTCACAAAACATATATTCAATGATATTCAATAGGTTCAAGTGTGATTAAAATGAGAGAGCCTTATCTCTTATTTATACTTTCATGTAGCTTCCTCAAGGGGTTACCTTTTAACCATCTTAAACCACTTTACTTATTTTAGGGATAACCCACTTCTAACCACTTGTCCACTTAGTAATTTCTCCATTAACTTTATTATTTAAATAATTTATTTTGTATGCACTTTGACTACTTTGACCTTTTGGGGCTTCTAGATGATTCATGAGGGTTCTCTAACTTCACATGGCCATAACTCTCTAACCGTGAGGAGTTATGCGATGTTCCACATACCACTGGAAATGACATGACATGTACTATACATATAGAATATTTTTACCTGAAAATATATAAAAAAATCATACCATTATCCATCAAACAAAATTGGGTCCATTACCCAAACCTTTGTGCTACCAGAATTCGCTACCGAAATTTCTTCAAGGGTTGACATCAATGAAAACCAACCCAATTAATCAACAATAACATAACCCTTCATACTCTTCATGTTGCATATTCACCAATAGAGTCCTCCCATTCTCAGGTATATCAAGCAACTAGATTGGTTGAATAGATCTAACCCCTCTAGCAACAAGTTCGTGACAACCTTCAACAAGCTAAGAGTATAACTTATTCAACAAGGAAAGAAAAGCACCAATATTCAGATTTAGCAGAAGTCTCCCCATATCCCATGGGAACTTGACGCAATGGGGACCATTTCTTCCTAGGGGGTGAGGAATGATCCAGAGGGATCTCGGTTTCCATCCAGCTTTCCCACTAAATCCCCATTTTGAGCATGTGGTTTTGATAAACCATGATATTCACCCTTTTGATGAGGAATGGAATATAATTTCATCTTAATTTTTTAATTACATACATCATGCGATTATTTCCTAGTGGTCTTTGTACATGCCTATAGCATAGATTTAATGCACCAGATCCCATTAGAACTTCATAGTTAAGCGCGCTCAGGCTAGAGTAGTACTAGGATGGGTGATTTCTCGAGAAGTCCTAGTGTTTTGCATGCCTATGGAATTTTATAAACTTAGTCCAATTTATCCCACATGCATCATGGGAATTGTTCTCCTCTCACTCTCTCATACATAATTGAGGTAAAGGAGGCCCTTTAAGAGTGAAATGGAGTGTGATGTAAAGCTTGTTGTGAATGAAGCATAGACACCATATCTTTCTTTTCATAGATAAGCTACCCCATTCTGCTAGTTTTTGTTCTACAGTGTTTTTCTCTCTCTTGTTCATTAATAGAAGTTGGGTTTCACTATATTTTTTTGTTCTCCACGTTATCTCTGTGTATTTCCTTGATATATATCGGTTGTGTTTTTGTCTTCATGGCATTCTCAAAATAATCTGGATCACCCTTCCACTTTCTAATCGTGCATGAATCATGTGTTCAATAAGGAGCTGAGGAATTTCGTATTGGTCTTCTTTGATGAAATCCTCATATACAACAAAACATGGGAATACCATCTGCGACATCTTGATGAAGTACTTGGTATTATAGATAGTCAGCAGTTGTATGCAAAGGAATCCAAGTGCAAGTTTGGTATGACAAACATTATCTACTTGGGGCACATGATTGGGGCGAATGGAGTACAGGTGCACCAAGAAAAGATCAGGGCAATCATTGATTGGAAAAATCCCATGAATGTGATAGAAACAAAGAGTTTCCTTAAACTTTTCACTTACTACAGGAATTTTTTTAAAGGATTCTCACATTTCATAGTTCCATTAACCGATCTCACCAAAAAGGGGTCTTTTCATTTGGTTAGAGGAGGCCCATGATACATTCAGGAAGAACAAGGAGGTGATGAGCTCATGCCCTGTTCTAGCACTCCCTGATTTCACTCAGCCCTTTGTCTTGGAGTGTGATACTTCAGGGATAGGGATAATAGTCGTCTTGATGCAGAAGAGCCATCCCATTTCTTTTGAAAGCCACAAACTCAGGGATTATGCGAGACATTATTCGATATATGACAAGGAGATGTTGGCCATCCACATGCATTGGCAAAGTTCAGGAAATACTTGGTAGGGAACCGGTGTAAGGTAAAGACAGAGCACAATAGCCTAAGATTGTTGGGTATGTGTTATATTATTTGCATGTGTGTGTGTGGGTGTGTCAGATTTGGGTGGTTTTTTCTATTTTTAGTGGATTTTTCTATTTTTAGCATTTTTCTAAATTAATCCCGGATTAAGGGATTAGGGTTTTGGTATCTACGGAATACCTAAAAACATTGTATATATTGTATGGTGAATGGTGAAATTCGATATAATGAATATAAGAAAGGTTTTCCCCGGTTGAGGGTTTCCAGTAAATCTTTGTGTACTATGTGTATGAGCCATTGATTAAATTATGTTTTTCTTAAGAATCTATATGCATTGATTTACTTCACAAGTTTAAAACTTACAAAGATTCCTCTTGGAGTAGAAAGAATTGAGTGAGCAGAATAAGAAGTGGATCAGTAAGATTTAAGCTTATGATTTTGAGATAGAGTATGTGAAGGGAAAGAATAATGTGGTGGATGATGCTCTTTCCAGAATACCACCCACTCTCTCACTCATAAAGGTTTCAATGGATTGGAAAGCTCTATTGTTGATAGAGTATTCCAATAACTAGTTTTCTTGCAAGATCCTTGATGGACAGACACAGGATGATCGCTACAGAGTTGTCAATGACATCATTTATTATAAGGATAGGATCTACCTCATACCAGAGTCCCATATTAAGGACAAAATTGTGCAGGTACCACACAGTTCCCCATTGGTAGGATACCCTGGGTACTTGAAAACCTATAGGAAGATTAGGGAAATATTTGCATGGAAGGGCATTAAAAATGATGTGCTAATATTCGTAAGGGAATGAAATGTCTGCCAATAGAATAAGGTAGAGCACACTCATCCTGATGGACTAATGCAACCACTTCCCATTCTCGAACAAAAATGGGAAAGTATCTCTATGGATTTCATCATTGGGTTTCCCTAGGTACAGAGGAAGGATTGCATTTACATGGTGGTTATCAGTCTCATGAAGTTTGCACACTTCTTTTCCATACCCTCCAGGTATTCAAAAACATAGGTGTTGGAGCTTTTCTTTAGAGAAGTATTCAGATTGCATGGATTTCCAAAAAATATCGTCAGTGATAGGGACCCTTGATTCATGGGAGGATTCTAGCAAGAATTATTTAGACTGGTCGGGACATATGTAACACCAAGCACCAGTTATCATCCTCAGATTGATGGACATACCAAAATTGTGAACAAATGGTTAGAGGTATATCTGAGGAACTATGTGTCAGTGCAACATAAAGCATGGATAAAATGGCTCCATTTGGGGGAAAACTTATACAATACAATGTTGCATATGTCAATCATGATGAAACCCTTCCAATATGTGTATGTTTATTATTCTTTGACATTCGTGGACCAAATATTTGTTGACAGCAGGGCGACTATGTAAAACTATTGGATACAGGAAAGCCAGGACATCATACGGGTTCTCAGAGACAATTTGCAGTTGGCTCAGAATCGACAGAAGATGTATGTCGATAGGAATCAGGTAGAGAACATCCTTGAGGTGGGGGATATGGTATATTTATGATTTCATCCCTATAGGAAATACTCACTCAAAATGAAAGGGGAAGAAAAAATAAAACGCAGATTCTATGGTCCTTATTGCATCTCGAGGAGAATTCAGGAGGTGGCATACAAGCTAGAGTTGCAAGAGGGTAGTAAGATACATAAGATTTTCCATGTTTCATGCCTCAAGAAGGAAATGGAGCAACATATCACCACTTCCACTGAGTTTCCACCATTGGATGAAGAAGGATATTTGGTTCTAGTTCCTAAAGCAATCTTAGAAGTAAGGGAATGTAGGTTGAGGAATTGCACCATCAGAGAATATTTGGTTAAATGGAAGGACTTGCCTATAGAAGATGCAACCTGGGAAGGAGAACACGTGCTTCAACATCCAGGATTGATTTTTCTTAAGGACAAGCATTCTTGGGTGGGGAGGGCTATAATGTCCCCTTTTGCATGCATAAAAGCACCATGGTGGAAATTCTGCTAGCCTAAACCATTCCCATGGGCTAAGGAGAAAAAAGGGACCTAGGGGACATAAAATTCCTAGGATGACTTTATAATGTTAATTTATCAAAAAGGGGGACATGGGTCTTAAGAAATTCAAAGGTCACTTTAATTTTATAAAGTGGAAAAACCCACTTAAGTGAATTTATGAAATAAAGTAAAATAATGAGTGGGAAAAAGGAAAATGAGGAATAAAAGGGGAAAAGTGAGGAGTCTCTCCTTATTCTGTCATTTGTTCATTTTGAGAAAATGATTTTGGAGAGATCTTGAGAAGAGAGCCTAGGGTTTTTGGAAACCCTTGTTCATCTACTGGTTTCGGGATTGTAACTATACACCCTAGTCATTTTTGGGGAGAGATCATTGCAGATTTCTCATGGTGCTTCATCGATACTAGATTTCCATCAATTTAGTGACTTGGTTATAGGTGTGGAGGCCGAATCCACTAAGGAAAGGTGAGTTCCTCTTAGGAAATAAATTTATGGTTGTTGAGTTCTCTTATTTACAGTTCATATGCTCTTATAAAATGATAATACTTTCCTTGGGGGTTGTATTCTTTATTTGATGGGTCGATTTCATGTCTAGAGATCGATTTTATGATATGGCTACTATTTCAGACACTTGTGGTGAGTTTTGGGTCATGGGACAGAGCATCCAAGTGCCATATGTTTCCCCATTCTAATTTGGGCGCACTATTGGTGGATGACATCATATTTTAATTGCTAGTATGAATGGTGGGAAGTAAGAACAAATCTCACTTCTCAAAAATTTGAATCTATTAATTTCTATGCTAAAATTCCTCTCTAAGTTGGGCACATTTCAGGGTATGAAATTTGAAATATATTATCTCCATTGGAAGGCCGAATTGTCCTTTTTTCTTGGTGTGTTTCTTTGGTATAGGAACTATGGGAGAATTTCCATTATCCTGGAGACTTTACCTCTGTCTACTCACATTCTGGGTGCATCATTAAAAGGGATTCTCTCATCTGCAATAGATATAACTGAAGGTTGATACAGGAGGGTCGATTCACCATTTGGAGGTGTATCCTTGTTGTTGTTACACCTAGTTTCGACTCTCAACAAGACAGTACAGGAGTCAATCATACTCTCACTCGAATTTCAAGTTCTATCTAATTATTATAGCATGTGTAATTGTGTGCTTATGCTAAAATTGAAATTACTATTGTAATATTTCTTATGCAAGTATTGGAGTTGTCTGTGTATGAATTTTTGGATTTTAATAAAATGCGCAACCATTATCTCTAGTGTTTTTCACTTACAGTAAGGTATTTCTACATTGGGTATAATTGGAAATGATCTTGGTGTTGTTATAATGCTTTCTCTATTGCATGAATTTACAAGGATTACATTAACAACAATTTGGGTGCAAGATGTTTGGTGAAATACCTCAGTGATAAACACTCCTTAAACTCATAAAAATAGCCTAAACTCAAGGGGATATCTAGAGGGTATCTTACAAATAATATAGACACAACACTCTTCCTCCATCTTTATGTTACACTCTTCACAAAAAATTCTAAGTGTTTTAAACTTCGATAGATAGTCTTCAATGCAACAAAAATCATTTGGACTTAAAGTCAATATCTAGATTTCTAAATGATGTGCTCGAATAATATTGTGTTTACCAAACACAAATTTAAGTTTTCCCCAAGCTTCATCGGGGTCATCAATTTCTTGAAGGTGGAACCTTAAATCGGGAGAGATGGACATTATGATTAGTCCACATGCTTCATCATTCCTATTAGCCCATTTGGATTTCTTTTCATCATCGATGGGTTCTTTTACCTTTCCCAAGGTAATCCGGTATAGGACTTTACTTCTTAATAAATCCTCCATTTGAGATTTCCATTGGAAGTAGTTGGTGTTGGTAACAAAACTATCACTGGAATAATTCATATTAAAAATGTAGATAATATGGATTTAAAAATTGAAAATAATGATCTAGATGGAAAGATCTCGAACAATTAGGTGGTTTAAAAAAAAATGGCACTAAAAGCAAACTTCAGATGTTAAAGTTATTCCCTTTTGGAAAAAAGAATAAACGATAACCAAAGAGCCACGTGATAAGTGGAAGTTGGTCCATGTGTTGATACCCCTCCAAATAACCTCACTTTTACAAATAAGTTTCTTTATGAAGTGACCCACTTTTATAAAAAGAAGCGGGGATCACTTTTAAAATGAAGTTACTTTATAGAATAAGGTTTCATGCAAAATAAATAAATTTAAAATAAAATATTAAAGCTACTTATAGTGATTCACTTTTATACTTGAAATGAAATACACTTTGCAATGAATGCATGAACTTTTTCAAAAAAGTAACAAAAAATAGACTTGAAATCAAGACCTCTTACTTAATAAGGAAACTTTTAACCAAGAAGCAAACAACACTAGAAGACCCTTTTGGGGATTTGGTAGCTATCTCTCAACCCTACCTTGCATTTCTTAGCATTTTGGTACATTTTTTCCTCTTCTCTTGCTTGTGGTAGTTCACACCTATAGAGGAAGGAGTGGTACGGCCTCCCTCTTTGTCTTTTTTTCAGCAAAACATATTGTATTGTTTAGATGTAGGATAGGATGTGTTGTTGTTTTTGTTGTGGAAGAAAGCCTTGGAGAGCATGCTATAAACAACTATGTTCACACAAGAAAAAAAAATCGGTTCTCAATGACAACAAGGGTTAGATATGGGTTAGTTTACCTGGAAAATGCACCCTGTTCGATATGTTTTTGATTTGATGAGATCGCATAGGGTGTGAGGAAAAGAGCATACACAAATCCAAAAGAGAAGCAACCTGGAAACAAAAAAAAGAAAACTGAAATAAAACCGAAATAATACTTTGCAAAAATTTAAAAGGAGAATATTCAGGCTTTATACCTCTGAATCTGACTGAAATGGTTGTATATTGGGAAAATGGAAACATTTTCGAGTGAAACGAAAATAATTCCTAATTGAAATGAATGCTACGAATGCATTGGAACAGTCCTCTCAGGACAAAAATGTAAGTAAATGGCAGAAACAAGAAATGAGGCAACTTGGCTTCATGATCTCGATCTACAATGGAAGCAAGTCTTTAAACAAAATATGATACCATGTTCGACAACACAAATATTCCAACCGAGGAAAAACACCTTCAGTAACCACTCACACAACCATATCAAATATCAACACATCTATATTTTGACATGATAAAACCCCTACGAGGAAACATCCACGGCCCCATCTAACGTGGTCACTTGGAGAAATTTATTACTGCAAAAGAAAAAGCTTACAAATATATTTACAAGAGAGTTTCTCATAATCGATCATCGAAAAAAGACCCTCCATGATATTTAAATATAGATCATGGACCAATCGGGTGGTAAGCCATGAATCACTGCAGCCATTAAGATTGAGGAGAATATGAACCGTCAAATCACTCTATGTCAAGAACATACCATGACTGTCAGATTTCCTAACTACAAATTCATACTAATGCATACTAAAGAAACACACTTTCACCCAATGACACATTAGACAAAGTAGATCTTAACTAACTCCTAAGTGTCTAAATAACCTAATAGATGTTATGGAATGGATGTAGTTGTTCTGTTATTTCATGTGAGATCATTATTTTTCTACTATAACTCATTTATTATCTATTCAATTATTTTACCACCTGGTCCACTCACAAGTGTTGATGTTATGAATGTATGAATCTACGTTTTGAGCAAGTGTGTTGAATATCAAAGTGAGAAATAGGAGTACCACAACTATAAAAACATAGAGGGGATCTTGGTAATTCATTCAAGAAGACTTGTTGATGGGCATATGTGAAAACACCGTCAACTGGGAGGGGAAGCCTAGTATGGGGTTGTCTAAGTAGCCCAAGCCGTTTGGTATGACTTGCCCTGATGGGTTTTGTGGCTCCATTTGCCAATGAATGATCAAAACTAAGTTACAAATCAAAGCAACAAAATAAATACCTAACACATATATACATATATTAATATATCTCATATACAAAATAAACAGATATACATGTTGCAATATTTTATGATAATATTGAAAAATGAAAATTACGAAAGAGAACTAAATCTCAGGTAAGATAGTTGTTTAATCTAAGATACAAAGACTTCTTTAATTTAATAAAAGAAACAAAAGCAAAGAGTGAAAGAAAATATTTATGTCCCAACTGAAATAAACAAAGTGTTTGAGCTGAAAGGTCAATCTGCTTTCACTTTAAAAAAAATAGAAAATCTACTAACTGATATTTAAGCGCTCATCTGTTGATCATGTCTCCCTATAACAATATGTTTCTGAAGGGTATATGTTTAAGGTAACTTTAACATAGACAACCCTACTAATTTCTAGATC
The DNA here is from genome assembly GCA_032191745.1 of Picea mariana. NCBI lineage: Eukaryota > Viridiplantae > Streptophyta > Pinopsida > Pinales > Pinaceae > Picea > Picea mariana. Next base: position 47,761 of record JASDQU011403006.1, read on the forward strand.
TTACAAACATCAAGAGGAAAGTCACTTCACTCCAATGGTTTTAGAACCTTTTAGAACACAAAAAGACAATTTGTATATGTGCTAACCTTAGGTGAATATATAAATGATTCTTTTACATAAATAATTTAATTCTTGAATCCTTGAAATAAATGAATCTATATGAATCTGAAACATGTAAATAAATTCAACATATTAAAAGAATCACATTGCATGAATAAAGTCACCCACAATCATACAAAATTTTAAGACTAATGGATAGGAAGAATTAACACCAAGTAATAATAATTCATCACGCAACAATTTAGTAGACCAAAGCTAACCAAAATTGATACAAGATCGAATATATTTGAGAAATATATATCATAATATATAAACTATAATTACGCACAAGTATCCTTTACCAAAAAATCAAATCCTTTGGTTAAAGAGTGATTATATTCCTCAATAAACTTCAGCAGTCCCAGTCTTCACAATTCCAAACCCCCTTCTTCTTCAAACGATTCAGACTATTTAAACAAAATATGGATCGGACCTCATATCAACATGATAGAGTCAGATCATTTAAAAATAGTGATAGTTTAAACAATATATTTTGACTTCAACTTATAATAGAAAATTTGTATAATAAAAGACAAGTTTGTTCAACAACTTATCTAAAAGTTTGTTGTGACCCAACGAGAAGCTACAACTTGATTTTTAAAAACTAACTCTTATGCTAATTAAAACAAAATTAAATCTGGACAACATCAAATTATATTCACGATTGTTGTTGATGAAATCTTGAGATATTCCCATGACCTGTAAAAAAACAATAGAATTGATTAGAAACAATACAAAACTAATTAAATACTAGCTACATAATCTTTGATTTTGTAGCTAGTCTATATTCACAAATAAAACCAAGAAAAACTTTAACAAAATAGACTGAAAACGACTTTGCAAATCCATTCAACTAATCTAGAAAAATAGAGTAATCCTTAATCAATACACATAAATCAAATCAAATTTACCAACTCAAACATTTGAGAAGGAGGACATGCACAACTCGGATTTTAAAATGGCATTGTCATTGGTCGATCTCTTGATAATGATGTTCCCGTGTCTTTTGGGCTTCTTATTAACTTGGAAAATACCCAGTTTTGAGATTTAGAATTTACATTTGGGTTCAATGATTCATCTTGTTGTTCCTTAGCTCTCAACTCTGCTCGAATTCCAAAGAATCCTTTGCAAACCAGGAGGAATGAAGGCAGATTGGCCACAAAATTGTATGAGAATGACTAACCCTTGGTATGTTGAAATATTTTCTCAACCGAAATAGATTTTTTGAGAAATCACTCTTGAGAAAACAGGGCATATATATGAAATCACTTTGTTTCTGAAGAAACTGCCCCCGTGGAAGGTAAATGACCTTGTTTGGGAGATGTTTTTTTAAAGGTTTTGTCAAAATCATCACTGTTTGCCCATAATCCATCCTGTAAAATCATCTCTCAATTCTGGCATGGATTTGAACTCTGTTAAGCTATTGCGGGTAAGTAAATCCTGAGGGCCCTTCGGTTCTTCCTTACTACAGGAGCCATAATATCAATAATGGAAAATAATAAGATAATGAAACATTCCTGACGCAAGGGAAATCATGGTGATAACCCAAGAACAATAATAGAGGCCAAATATCCATGCCTGGTGATGAGCACCCATATGTGTGGGTATTTTACCATGGTTTTCCACTCTAAGTCTTGATGATTTTTCAGAAAGAGAGAGACAAAGAACCTCATACCGCACAAACTAATGAAAACCCTTGCATCTTTTCATGACCATTGTCCCAATTCCGAGAAAAATTCGCACAAAGTGTTGATTTGTGAGAATCTTGATGAGGGCATGTGGAGAAAGTGCTGAGATGACAAGGGTACGCGTCATGAGGAGGTGTGTGTTAATTTACCTATACCGCATGACCTGTGACTAATTAAATGCGACATTACCATACCCATTGACATTAAAACCATGGGTTTGTGTAACATAGGGCCTTTGCATATTAAAAATAAATAAAATTGTTTGATTTCTAGCAAGTGTATCCAACAAGTGTTCTTCCTAGGATTATCATTAGATACCCCTCGATTGGAAACAACAATGGTAAATCTTCCTTCCAGACATAGATTAAACCAAGCAATGATACAAATCATAAAAAATAAAATAGAAAGATTATGAGATTTTCTGGTCAGGTACTTGTACGAGAGAGATATCTCAATTTCATGCCTAGCGGTCATGAATTTGAGAAGTGAGAATAAATTACAAGCAAATACGACCATGTTCTCATAATAATAATAATAAATAAAGATAACAAACTGATAGCTATTTAAGTGTCCATATGTTCACAACAAGGCCTTATACAATCTGAAGGAAACAAATTATGTTGGGCAGCAAGTTTTAAAAGGTCATTTTCTGTTTCAAGATGAATCAAAACAAAAATGTAAGTTGGGCATCCAACAAGACTCTACGAGGTTGACTCTTATCCATAATAGAAAAAGAGATCAACAAGAAGTAATGTTGGATCCATAAAGACAAGCCTTTCTCCTATAATAATTAGTGTTAATAAAGAGAGCTTGTTTAAAAAAAATAGACATTAATTCAACACAATTAACACCCTATAACAAAAAATTAAATACAATTATTATTGTGGAGCATACGTATAACACATTTCTAGGTATTACTGAATTTAGTGTCATCCTCTCTATTGATATTATTAGGGTTTTCTCTATTTCCACAGATTCTTTGATCTTCATTTTAGCATAATGATATACTTTGGCGATAATTTTTGCATCTCTGAATGTTCAACTAAAGAAAAATCTTGTTGTTTTATTATGCCTAAAATCTACACTATGCAAACTTGGTGGTTAGTATTTTTCAAATATATAGCTAGAAAATATCTCTCAGTTATGTTACATCATCTACATTATTAATAAATTATTTTAAAAATCTTATAATATAATATTATTTATGTATTTTTAAAAATGATAAAATATTATAAATAAGTAAATATAATAATTATTTATTTATTTCAAAAATGATAAAATATTATAAGTAAATATAATAATAATTATTAATTAAAAAATAGTAATTAAATATTATTAAACTCATAATTTATTTTAAAATAATAACCCTTTCATTCCCAACTCTTTTAAAATTTATGAATAAATCATAAATTTCCACATCCCAACCTCTATCTATCAACCTTACTATCAAATCCAATGCCATGATGACCATAGAGATATGATCAATACTAATTAGAACACCAGGCACATGTGTGGGTACATTGTACACAAATATGGCACATGTGTGGGTACATTGTACACAAATATAGTTCAACGAGAAATGAATAATTTCGTGCGATGATAGGAGCATCTCATACTAGGTGATAAGGTTGCATACCCTACTCCACTGTAAAAATGATCAACCACCGAAATTCTAGGTGATAAGATTGCATATCATACCTCTACGACTATAAGTACGTTGAAGTGTGTGACTCACAATTTCCCTTTCCAAATTCTAGTAAAAACAATCAAAGGTAAGATAATTTTATTGTTGGTGGCACACGATTTTTTGAACATGGAAAGATTCACCAAGATATTAAAATTATCATGAGAGGTATGGGAATAGAAAGTGCAAAGTATTTATGGTTGGAATCATTAAATAATATATTTTATGAGATCCTCAATTTACCACATAAATAAATTCAAATTAAATATTTAAAAAAAAGTTCTCTTCATTAATAAGATTAAAATTAGTTAGTATGCCCTCATTAGTATTTATGGTTGGAATCATTAAATAATATATTTTATGAGATCCTCAATTTACCACATAAATAAATTCAAATTAAATATTTAAAAAAAGGTTCTCTTCATTAATAAGATTAAAATTAGTTAGTATGCCCTCATTATAAGTGGATGCATAAGTAGTTAAGATTATCTATTGATAGCTATATATTGAGTAGAAGGGTATGTAATGTTTTTCCAAGACTTGTTATTGTATTTGAAGGGAGAAGAAAGGAGTAAGGAATCAAGGGAGAATGAAATCATCATCAAAGTTATATTTATTATGTAAGTTTTCTATCATATCTAATAGATCAATGGTTTTCCTCCAAATGATTTGTGTTGATCATGAAAATGTTTGGATTTGATTTTATGAATGATGAGTCAAATTAGATCTGAGGTGTGTTGATAATTTCTAATACCAGGGAAAACATAGTTTTGAGAGTGGTTATGCTATAAAAATAAAGAGATAATATCAAGAGGCTAAGGAGGAGCATCGCGAATCTGGAACTATGAGGAATGCATCAAGACTCAAGGTAAAGGTACATTGATGTATTTGTCCATTTTTATGATATAGATCATTGGTTTTCGCCCTTCATATTGTTCATGATCGGTGATATATGTTAGATCCGATGTTACATTGAATGGATCAGGATAGATCTAGATGAATTTGCGGTTTCCTAAAGCTACAGAGAATTTGTAGAGTACGGTATTTTTTGTCACTTGTGTGTAGGTAGCAGATTGAAGGAGCTTGGAGTTGGATCTCCAAAACTACACCAACCAAGGATATGCAAGGACAACCTTCAAGAAAAGGTATGCCTCTTTACTATCTCTTAGCATAAAATAGGAAACATATTGTTTAGGTTATGGGAGAAACATAGGAATATAGCCCCTCTGTTTGTTTTAGATCAAGGGTAGATACAAGGGAGATTTGGCTTATCCATAGGCCAGATTCATCTATAAAAAAATTGGTGATTCCACTGGGGGAAAAAACCTACCGAACGGTGGTGGATGAAGGAGCATTGACTTTCATAATGTCTATTTCTTTTTGGAAGGCCCTCGACTCTTCTAATCTTGATACAACTACAACACTGTTGAAAGCATTCGATGCACACATATTCTAGCCTCATGGAATAGTCATTGCCTTACCCATCGATTTAGGTGCAAAGACTGTCTCTTCTTTCATAAAAGTCACATATGCACCTCTTGAGTACAAATTGTTACTCGGGTGTACTTGGTTGTACAAGATGATTGCTATTTTCTTGTCATTATTTCGGGTCTTATGCTTCCCTCATCAAGGGAAAATAGTGATGATTGATCAACTTGTGTTCTTCACCCTAGACCTTGGATCCAATACAGGGTCAAATATACCCTTTGTCAATGATACTTAGCATTCTTTTATGCACATTTGTGTAGGGATGTTAAAATATCCTTTGCTTATGGGAATTCTCCCCCTTCCCCCACCATCTCCTACTGCAACCATTGCTCCCATTAATATGATTTCATCATTCACCAATGGATCCCTCAAGTCTTTTTATCCTTGGGTGGTACCTCATTCCAAGGATGTTGAATCATCTGGATCATCCATGTCGCTCACGACGATCGATATTGTCGATCCGAAAATCCCATTAGCATTAGTTGGTACTGGTTAACACCTCCATTCTCATATGGAGTGTGATCAGCCTACTCGAGATGTATAGGTTGTTGATCCTCTAAGTTCACATGACCTCCTAGATACTATTTTGCCTTCAGAAGAGGACATCCTTAAATTCATGGCTGTAAGAAACCCATTAAGTACCCTTTTAAAGGATGGGGTAT
>JASDQU011403008.1:0-10314 GCA_032191745.1 Picea mariana
GCAGCGCTTTTTAATGGTTTAAAGTCCTTTTATGTGATTATAAAGTCCTCTTAGATATATGTAATCCCATGATTTTTAAAAGTCAAACGGTCAAGTTTGGTAGATTAGTTCTGGCTGATTCCTGTGAACTGTTTTCTATCATTGTTTTTCTTATTAAACTATTTCGAAATAATTTTCTAACAAACTTTTAATCCTTATTTTATTTCAAATCCAAACTTATTTCATTTTGATTTCCTATTCCAACCCTTTAAAATAATTTGAAGTTAACTCAAAATTAACTCTATATTTTTTTCAACTGAACGAATTTTTTTTATTTAAAAGATAATAGGGAAAAAGTTTTCTTTATTATCCCCACCTTCATAAAAGTGAATAATTTTCTCTATTATTCTCGCCTAACCCCACCCTCATAAAAGTAAACTGTTGACTTCCATTAACTTTACTCAGTGTCCATTGAATACACAGAATCTGCAATTAAAAAATACTGTTAAATTAAGTAATACTGTTAAATAGTGTGAAAAGGCTCTGAAAGTCCAATCACTCAAAAAGTTTTTGATGCCATATTATAAGCCATTTCACACTAGCTGATATGTTTGAATAAACGAAAACAGCATAGTTTTAATTAGTTAACTTACAACAATTACAACTAGGAATGAATTTATAGTACAGTATGCAGACTTTAGTGAGAGTTATTGGATCAGATAAGACTTCTGTGTTAAATTGGAACCAATCCATTCAAAACATATCGTATTTAAGTAATTGCAAATAGAGCCATTTTACAATCGCTAATAACTTAACATAGATAAACTTAAATCAAATTCAATTGTATTCATGGGAGTTCTGAGCTGTTACATATACATTTTCGTTCATCACAGACTATCCATAACATCCTTTAAAACCCATAGAACACTGCAAGTTTTAGACTTTAGTCAAACTTATTCGACTTCAATCCAGACGAAAAATATTTAATGTAATCCTCCGTGAAATCAATAAATCAATTCAAAACCTTCCTTAGATCATGTTTCCTATAGATAGCAATACGAAAATGATTATGTATTGCAGTGGATGCTAAACTTATAATTTTTTTTCGATTTGTTGTCAGGGCTGTCATTGAAGGTGAAGGTGATGGAAGGAACACTGGCTGGCAAATTGGAAGAACTGGATGGATTTTTAGAGGAAGAAAGAGTTCCATACTTTGAATTCATATTCATGGATCACTCCAATCAGTGTTATTTATCAGATTTTCTTCTTCTGAAGGAGAGAGGAATGCTGGGAAAAGGGACTGGCATTGTGGCTAACAGTAGTGCTATGGGATTTGCTGGAGCTTCCGATTTTTTCACTTATCTGAGAAGCCACCCAGAGGAGTTGGAGACTGAAGAGCATAAGTGCAGTGTGGATCCACTGTCGCTGCCATCCACTGTCACTGTGTCTATTTACAAGGCCGATCTGCCTGCATTTATTCATTAGAACATAGTTGCATTCATATTCTGCAAATAACTCTATAAGCGGAGATGCATAAACATTCTTAGAAGATAGAACAGAAAGAGGGTTATTGTGGGTGGGTATATATCAGTGTTGAAGATTATGGGGGTCGTGTATTTTCTGCATATTCAATGGAATGTAAGTGCCTCTCCCAGGTTTTTAGTGTGTACTTGCACTTCAAGGTCTTTTGATACGCACTGACATTTGTCATTGGTATGGTATTTTCGTAACAAGCAAATAAATAAGAACATTTCCTGAAGACCAATGACTTTGATGGTAAATTTTACAGTGAGATGGCATATGATAGATGGAGATATTTTCTTGAAACGTACATGGTGGAGTTTAGGAGCTATCTTTTGATTTCTTCTTCCCTGGTATTTATATGCTTGTGAATATTAATATTAAAATATTTATTTTATATTTGGGTTTATCAAATATGGAGAGGTATTAAAAATTGGGAATAATATTTTGGTAGAATAATCATGTATGTGGATATGTAGTTAAACGGTCATATAGATGGGAAAATCGTTTAGTCAATATAACTAAGATAAATAATTTCTTGGATGGGGTGTTGGGAGAGGGAATGATAGTAGGGACCCAATTTTGGCATGGCTATTGGTTAGAGAGGAGAGTATAAGATTAAAATAAAGTTAGATGGTTATGGGTATCTTTGCATTGATGGTTACTTTTACTTATTGTAAATGGTTTTATCAACTATTACCTTGTTAATTATAATAGATTATGGAGAGTGACCTCCCACAAATGGCATTAACACTATGATGGTGAATTGGAGAAATCATAAGAACTAAGTCCTTGCAATGACTTGGTGGAGAAGGAATACGAGATTAGAGGTGTGGATGGATGGTAGTTATTTGGAAAATTGGTGGCATTGGAGGTTTGTAAATGTCAAGGTGAAAGCTGACAAGATACATGGATTACAACAAGACGACGTTAGCTATAAAGGCCTAGATATGGGGAAGATGAGAGATATTGGTGTCAAGCACAAAGGTAGACCTTATCAAGACAAGGGAAGAACGTAGACGAAAAAATGTTCTTCTTTCAAGAGGAAGAAGGTTTTCACAATAGCGACCATTATTGCCTCATACCACACTTGTTACTCAAAGGCGGTGAGAGGTGAAGTGGAAGCTATGGAGAATAGGGTAAGGATGAAGAGGAGATTCACAATGAGTGTTGTGGAGGATGGGAAACTTATCCCTAATACAAATTAGTCCAGAAGTAGAGAATCAAAATACACCAAAACAATGGATCTTCCTTGGCATGTCAAAGAAGTCATTGCATGTCATATTAAAGACAAAGAAATCTAGGATAATGAAGATTTATAGAAGCTAGACCAATTGGACATTAAGTATGGTGCTCTTATCACACATATTTTGGGGTGTAAAGATCATTGTGTTGGAGCAAAAGAAGACTTGAATTGTAGTAGAAGTAGAGGAGGTTGAAGCAATGATAATAGAGGAAGAGGCCTAGTCAAAGGTTGTGATAGGTACTCTAGCAACCCTAATTATGGTGGACATGGTTGTCAAGAACGGATTCTTAAATGCATTCTATTCTAGTGCATGTGTTAAATTTTATCTTTAATAATTATCTTGGTACTCACATGTATACATCCATGTTTATGTTAAGGATAATAGAACTCAAACTCTAGTTTATAATACTATACCTCAAAGTCTTAGATGAAGTAGCAAGCATGCTCAAAGACGTATATATCATTTTTAGTAGTTTGTGGTAGATTTTTTTTTAGACAACCTAATACCCAATCAACATGTATTTTTCATATGAATATGTATAGATAAGTAATTAATTTTTTTTTCTATTTTTCATATGAATATGAATAAATAAGTAATTATTTTTTTTTAAGGAAAAATAAATAACAATGATGCAATTTTAGATTGGCTTATTTAGAAAATAACTTTTTTTTCCTATTACCATTATATGTGAGTTCCATGCACATCGTCATAAACAATAAACAAGAGGGAAGGGTATCAAGCTACATGCATATGGGATTTTATGTTGTGGAGGACAAATCCTCACAACCAATGATGAATAAAAGGAGAAGATATTTTATAATGACAAGAACAATTTCAACAATTTCAATACACCACAAATATGAGTAAAATAAAAAATAAATTGAGTACACATTATTTGAAAATGTAATGTCTTTATAAAATAATGCCCAACCTTTTTGGATAAAAGTTAATGTCCAAAGAGGTTATAGGATCTATCTCATTCATCCTTGCAGAGTTATTGTCCACTATTGTGGCTAATGGTTATATTGTCCTCCATCCCAAAAACTAGTTAAGAGAGGGAAATTATGACTAGTGGTTATTACTACCTTTATTTTCCATTTGAAAATTTGGGAAAGAGGAGGAATTTGCAAGTTATCATTTTTCTCACTATAAAAACTTAATATGGAAAAGATGAAGAGGATTTATTTCTTAAAAAAAAACAAAAAACTATTAACACTTAAAATAATCCAATCTTTCTTACCCACTAATTTTTATTATAAATAAATTTTCTAATATTTATGAGTAAGCATTAACTCCATATTCACTATTAGTTTTGCCTTCAACATGAATACACTATCAATTTGTAAAAATACTTATTCGTTATTGTGTCCATATATTCTGAAGTAAAATGAGGCATGCATTTACTAATATTTCAATATTTTATTGTATTTGTGAAAAGTAGTTTAGAGTATTATCATTGTTTATCTTATGCATTTTTTTGGAAGCTAACCATTTGTATTATCTTTCATGAGCATAAATTATAGAAGAAGTTTTAGAAACTAGTGATGAGGCTACCATAGAAGGAAACCAACTCAAAAGTTCTATAAAATCATGTTATGATTATTACTCACTAACATAATTACAGAGTTTAGACTAAGTGTTGTGTTGGTTTTGTCACATGGGTGAACAAAAACACAACACTTACCTGCTTAGTTAAGTCAGCTAAACAAGACAGAGGTTTGTAAGTTGATTAAATAACCAAATACACATGAAACAAGGAAATAAAACTAAAAACAAAGAGAAATAAATGTTAGAGAAGCTTGCAAGAACTAGAACCATGAAAAACAAAAAATGACAATTATATAGCTACCAATGGATCAATATATTGATAGGCTAACACTGTAGAGAAATGCAGAGACTTATGAATCCCCTCTTCCTCCTTGGGAGGGCTCTTGAGTTCCCTAATTGAGAGCTCTTCTCTTCATGCAATGGCAAGTGACAATGGCGAAGAAATACAATGCCATTCTTCTCAAGAGGTGAGTGGAATGACCCTTGCTATAGTGTTTGAATGATTCCAAGAGAAAAGAGGATTCTCCAAGAATAATTCTTGCAGCATAACAATACCTTGAAGTTCTTTTTTTTTCTAGCACACTCATGGAAAATATTTATAGTGTTTATTCATGGCAAGATACAACTGGTTCATAGTGTGAACAAGGGGCCTTTTAAGGCACTTCCTAGCCCTTGACCAGCCTCCAAGCTAGATTTTGCTCAAATTTGAGTGTCAAATCGTGTTGGGGGTCAGACTAGAAGTGGTGGAGAGGCCGACAAGATTCATAAATGTGCCATTCATGAGAAGTGTGTGAATTTTCTCGTAGACAATCGCGCATCTTGCGTACAATGTGCTCTTAGGGCTATGTTAGCTTGCGCACTATGCACGCACTTCCTTTGGTGAATTTGCACACTTTAAATTTTGAACCAAGTGTATAGTTTTGTGCCTTTTTGATGGATTTTGATGTTGTAGGTGTACTAATTGTTGTTGGAATTGATGTCTTTCTTTAACCATTGTGTGCAATCTTGCAGACGCTTTCTCAGTGATAACAGATGCCCCCTAATGTGTGAGGTTAGGAGCATACGTATAGCCGAAATACATCAACGTTTCTTTTGTTGAGAGTTTCATTGTAAGGAAGAGTGAAGAGAGGAACTGCAAGAGCGATCTGTCGGAGGGAGAGGGAAAATTGTGGGAACCAAACCTTTCTCTAGGAAGAAAAAATAAAATTTGTATAAAAATGAGGTGGGCATGCCCCATGCTCGTGTCATGAAACCAAAATGTGGGACTATAACTGAAGATGGATGATGATGTAGGTAGCTGCAGCACCCTCGAGGGTGGTTGATAACGACAAATGATGGTTTTGACTGGTGAATTGACTCTGAAGTGAGTAATGGACGATTGTAAGAAGTGTTGATGACTCGTAGGCATTGACAACCTATCATCTTTAGAGGTCTTCGACTGGTATGAAACAAATGCAATGGTTGCATAGTAAGACCCATAGTAACATGAGAGTTTGTTGAAGTCGAATGTTATGGGGTCAATGGAATCAGAAAGCGATGATGACTCTCTCAGTTTCGTCCGAGACTCCTCATTGAAAAGGTATTGGGAGTCAAGATAATGTTGCCATTCTGGAAATTGTGTTGATGTCGATGTGAAGGGAGACCCGACGTCAAGAAGCAAAGGGCTTGTTGAAATCTACTGAGTAATGAGTGAGATCAAGTACTGAAGGGTAACATGGACGAAGTCAAGACACTATGGGACTCAAGACTTCCCTTGGTTGGGGTTTTGAGGGATGATTGGTAGCAACTGTAAAACTGGATCTAGCATCAGGGGGATGACTAGATATGGGGTTACACTGTGCCCTAGGCTAACAAAGTGGGAAAACTCAAAGCTCGTGGGTACATGGATTTGGGATACCCAGGGTTTGTTAACGATGTCGATATGAGAAAAGGGTGGATGCCCCAACTAAGGGCGACATTGGTTTCTTTTCTAGGTAAAAGAAGGCCATCGAGGATGACGACTAAAAAGATATGTATATGCTAGAAACAAGGGCTTTATACAATTACCAAAGAAATAAAGAATAATTTGGGTTGAGTATACAGATACAGAAACGGGTGCCATAGTGAAAGAAGGCTTGGCCTGTTTAGATCACAAGTTTGTGAAAGAGAAATGGTGGAGGGTGGCGGGCCCATGGGTGGGTTTCTATATGAGGTAAGTGGATGGAGGACAATCTGCAGATGGGAAAAATGATGGTGGATAAGATGGAGGGTGAATGAAACTGCGGGGGTGCAGTCAATAGAAACAAGTGTAAGATGATATGACCCGGGAGTCCATTGGGAAGGTTATCAATATGATGAGAAGAAGTATGGGGTTCATTCTCGAAGTGCAACATACTATTGAGACTCCCAATCCTAGGGGGTGAAATCAGCATGAGTGTCAATTTTCCAAGTGGAACTATGAATGGGGAAACTCATGTGGGGGAGAGTGATATTGATAGACAATACTAAAATGTGGCAGAGGTAAAGATACTACAGAGCCGAATGTAGGGACCCTAGAGGTAAATGTCAGAGGGTGTGACTGGGATATGCAACTGTTTACAGAGGGAGTAACTACATGCCAGTGTCATACATATAACTGAAGGGGTCGTAAGTTTGTTGAACAAGTACCTGCATACATAAAAACCCAAATACCTGACGTGAACAATATCTGATGATAAAGAACATATAACAAATATTCGATAAAACTGAAATTGAGCATGTGTACTTGAACGTGGCATGAGAAAAATGCTCCACCGGGGAAAAGCACAGATGATAACCCAGGAAATGTGAATGTGTAGATGGCTAGATTGGGATCTTGTAGCTAAGAACGGATCGAAAAATAGAGGCTCTGGGCTCCTATAACAGAAGGCGGAAGTTGGGGAAAAAGGGCCTATATATGGATGGTGGGCCCACAATAAGAACTCATTTGTAGCCAACACTATTTTTGATCTAGAAAGACATATGTGAGGTGATTTCGAGAATACGGGAGCATGAGGCTACCGATCTGGGAGTTGCAAGAGACAGGTTAGTGACCCTATCATCCTGCATTTTGTGAAGTTGATAGATGTTAGGTAGGGGTTGTACGAAGGGATGTACATGGGTTTTTAAGGGTAGGGACCCACTAGTGTGCAGGAAAAGGGGGAACACCCACACATGTACATTTTTTCAATACAGTCATGCATTGTGAATGCACAATGTGTGTTGAGAAAACCCACGCATTGGATGTGCATCTATCAGGTTGATTGGTGCGCACCCATACGCGGTTGTGGGAGAGACAGATGCACATTAGTGCGCAACTGTGAGAAGAACAGTCGCACATAGATGCACAACTGTATGGGGGAAAGCCGCCCACTGTGGGTAGGCTAAGGGGTGTATGATTTTTTTATGGATGATGTGGTTGATCATATGTTTCTGGGTGAATGCAAGTGATTAACAGAGTCTAGAGTACGATGGCGGTCCACTAGTGAGAGTGATACTGGGACCGACTGAGGGAGGCTGTGAGGGAGAAACCTGGAGTACATAGACACTTGGTAGCCTGTGGGTTGCTCAAGTATTTCGATTGTCCTCGGATATGGTCACAGGAGTTTCTACTCCAGTTCTTGATCAAGATGTGGAGCACTAATCTACAGTGATTTTTGGTGGGGGGGAGCAGCTGACGTTCTTTGTGGCAGAGGAAGTCTACTTTTTGATAGGGCTCCCATTCCGTGGGAGGGTAATGGCCATTGATCCCCATCTGCTAGGGGAGGATAGGGTGGAGACCATCGTGACCCGACATTGTTTTGGGATGAACCCTATGCCAGGTTCAATCGTGTGGATTGAGGCCATTGTTGACTTGTTGACCGAGTGTATCACGTCCATGGTGGCGAGGATCTATGGATCCTTGGGCACTTAGCGGATCACCGGTGGTCAGTTGAGTGTGGTGGAAGAACTCCTAGACGGGGACATGTTTGCATGGGGTGTGTTAATGCACACCCGGATGATGTCCTAGCTGAAACGATGTCGGCATGTCGATTCCAGTGATTTTTCCTACGAGTCAATGTTGGTGGCTTGGTTCTTGGAGAGGGTGCCCCTATTGCACCCTCAGAATATATTAGAGCCAACATCGTGACGAGAGCCGCGATTAATGCAATGGGCGCATGTTTTGGCTCGGCATGGAGGAGGGGAGGGTGGCCATTACTTCACGACCACGGTTTCTCGAGTGTGGGGATAGATGCCATAGGTGATTCTACGGTATCCATACGTGGGTATGGACTACAAGCAGGATCTAGACATGGTGTTACTTCTTGGGGAGGACTGGGACCAAAGAGGTATGTGTTGTATCTGTTTGTTTTGATTTTGGTAGATAACATTTATCAGACATGTATATGGATGTTGACACTATATCTGTGTTGTTTTGCAGATGTTGGGCCCCGAGGGTGATAGGTAGAGGTCGTCTAGGAGTCGGCTTGACGAGAGCCGATTCAAAAGTAGCCTGCAAATCCGAGGGATGGGTATAGGCGTCGATGAGATGATGTCGGTGCAGGACCATCCAGAGAGGCACAGATAAACGTTGAGGCCATGCTAGAGGATCTATGCCGACAGTTTGAGTGGGTCCTTCAGGGTGTTCCTGAGGGAATATGGGCCCACATCCAGGACGATAAGGTACTAGACCAGTGTGTGGGGTACCAACAGAGTGGCGGACGTTGATCCACAGAGCAACAATGGTAGGGGAAACTATGACTGGTCGACTACCTCCTGGAGCTGGAGGGCCCCCCGCTGGTGCGGCACCTACGGATGATAGAGGACTTGGGGGGGAGATTTAGGGGCACCTTGAGTGACTATTTGGGATGGAAGGGTTTGGGAGCCCGCTTTTGTATAGGGTATATGATACCGAATTTTTGTACTCATAGGGATTATGAGACTTATGAGCCTACGAGAAATTATATATATATATATATTGTAAAACATTTATGACCTTAATGATATATATATGATGGATACATTGATCATTGATGTTTTTATGTTTTCTGTTTTATGATGTATGATGTCTATTTCTATCTATTGACAAATGTATGATGTTGTGTATATGATGTCTTTCAATGTGATAAATGTCAATCTAATACTAGGTTATCCATGTGATATGCTACTTGATTGAGGTTTCTTGGGATATGTGTAAATGTGATGAAATAAAAGTTGCGAGATAGGAGTCTAACTTGCAGGTATTTGTGGAAGAGGCAAGGATCATGAACATGATACACGTTGTTGAGCTGCAGGATGATAAGTTGGGAATCTAATAGAATGCTAAGGTGAAAAATGTGGCGATGACTGGTCTCAGCAAGGAGACCAATGACAATGTCATATTCATCTTGGTTATTGGTGGTCAAGCCTAAGCATATGCCACTGGAATGGAGTAGTATATGTGAGGGGGTATAGAGGGCCCAAGCGATCGAAGCGAGATTCTGGGTCCAACGGCTGGCACCGTCAGCGTAACCAATGTGGTAGGATGTTGGATGATGCATCTTTCAATAACATAGGTGATAGAACATACATGAGGAGTGGTGGTAGTAAAGAATACTAAAAACTCTACAAATGTGTTCAAAGAGAAACCTAATGTAGGGGGGCTACGCTTAGGCATAAAATTTCTTCAAGTATAACACATTGATGGGTTCCTTGAGAGGGAAGCCTTCTAGAGAGGCCAAAATGTAGGCACCTTTATTGAGACAATGTTGGATGATGAAGGGGTCGTGCCATAATGATTTGAATTTCACATGGTCGAGAGTGTCGTGGGCAATATCATAGGCTAACATGAGATCACCTTCGTTGAATGAGCAAAGGTTGACATGGCGGTCGAAGGTGGCTTTGGACCGTTTTTTAGCTGCTTCATTGTGTTGTAATGAAGATCGACGGTCTTCATCAAGTGACTCTAAGGTCAACACGCGCTACTCCATTGGAGCAGTGTGAGGTAAGATCTCTATGGCAGTTCGTAATGTGGGGATTTTACACTCGATATGGAGGATGGATT
>JASDQU011403008.1:24712-45709 GCA_032191745.1 Picea mariana
TGAAAGAATTTGTTGTTCCTTTCTCCTTCGTGAATCCATTGAACACGAGATTTATGATGCCATAATGTTTCTTCTTGCACATAGAATTCATCCAACTACTTGCAAAGAGATATTTCTTCTGCTTGTAATTGCTCCAAGTTACCTCTTATGATGATTTCCTTTTGTACTTTCTGCATTCTCTGCTCCAACTCCTTTTGGGCTTGGAAAATGTTTCCAAAGACTGGTTTGTTTCAAATTTTGAGGTGCTGCTTGAAATTTTTCATTTTTTGTTGAAATTGGAACATGAGATATCCATGGGATATTTCTGCATTTTTCCACCAGATGGGGGCATTTTCTTGAAATTTTGGGTTGCATAGCCATACATTTTTGAAGTAGAACGGCTTATGTTGTGGATATCCAACGGTGTCCAACCATTGTTGAATGGGCCAGTGGTCAAAGCCCAAGGCTGAAAGGATGTTGGCTTCCAGTAAAAGTCATTCTATCATAATAGGTTCTGAGATTAGAAAACAATCGAGTTTATAAGAAATGTGGCGAGACCATGAATGTCTATTTGACCAAGTGAAATTTTCTCATCTAAAGTGAAGGTCGATCAAATGAAGGGATTCTATTATGTTGCAAAAATCCTCACAACATTTGTCAAATCATCTTATGCCTTCCCCTTTTTCTTCTAGGGATTTGATATGATTAAAATTGCCTCCCAAGATTCAATTTTTGTTATTATCCAAAGCCCCTAAGTAATTAAGAGTTTGTCTTGAGCTTTCTTTTTCTTGGAGATGTTGCAACCCATACACATTGGTGGGTAGTCCAATTTTATTTGATCTAATTATTTTCTAGGAGGTTGAGATCGACCACTTGGTGGATTAGAAATCTTCTAGAATTACCACATTTGGGTTCCATAGAATAGCCAGTCCCCCTGTAGAGCCATTGGAGTCATTGAAGATGAAATTACTTTTCTTCCAACTTTTGAAAATAAGATTTTTTTCCACTGTTCCTACGCACATAATTTCTTGAAGGAACAAGATGTCAAGAGTCTCTGTCATAATGTTGTTTCGAAGAATCCGTTGCTTTGTCCTTCCATTTAGGCCTCTTATATTCCATGAGATGATCTTCATGAGGAATGAGGATTTTGGTTTGGGAAAAAGATATCGGTTATATTTTGAGTTTGCCTCGAGTTAACCATATAGATATCGATTTCCTGGATCAATTTTTGAGTGGATTTCCTTCCTCTTTTTCATGCTTCTTTTGTTTTCTTACACAGATCTCTTTGTTCATCCGGTGTAATGCCTAGTCCAATGTTGGATCTTGAGGTTGCTATAGTTGTTGAATTAAGATAGACCTTATGAACTTTCTTGAGCTATTCTGGAGGGACAGATTGTAGTTATTTCTTGTGATATGCTTCATCTAGTCTAACAAGGTCAATTTTTGCTAGCTCTTGCGCATCCCATTCTACTTCCATTTCTGCTCTCTCTCCCAGGGAAGGGTCCTCAACGGAAGGAAAAAGTGTGGGTGGGGGTGAAATTTGTTCCAAGATGGGCTCTAGGATGGATTTATCTTTATCTTTGGTACTGTCTTTATTGGAAACATAAATATAGCTATTGGCAGGAAGTTCGTTCGAGATGGTGTTGCAGATTTCAAAAGACTTACTAGTAGAGGGTCCTGCGGCCTTTGAAGGATGGGGTTTTTTCTGTACTTGATGTCTACGTCCTTGCACCTGCGTGAAGCCATCTTTGGGTTTTTCTTGTGTAGGAGGGTTGGGGTTGTTGGGTGCATTAATCTCTAAAGAGATGACCATGCTCATGTCATTTCCGACAATGGAAAGGGATGTGTTCATAGTCTATTGTTTGTTCCCATGCTTTGTCTTAATACTCAATTTTGATGGATCCGGGCAGTGGCTTTGAGACATCCATGAAAACACATATGCACACACATGAGGTGCATCTGTTATGTTTTGTGGCTTCAAATGATTTGACAAAAATACCTAGAGTGTTTCCTATGCCTTCTAGAACTTCACCTAACCAAAATTCTTGGGGAAACGAATAAAGCCTAATCCATACTGGAGAACGGGTAAAGTCCTCTTTTTCTGGGTTAAAATTTTCCATCCAAAATATCAAATATAAGTCGGCTGAGTTATAGAAGTATGGCCCATTTTCAAAGACTTTGTTCTTGTCTTCCATATTGTGGAAGATGGCCATAAAAAAAACTTTGGATCCCAATTGTAGTTCAAACTGGCCCTTGGGCTTCCACCATTGATTGATCCATTTAGTTATGTCCTTCTCAGAGGGTCAGAAGCCTAAACATTTACCAATGAGGTCATGATACCTCATATATCGGGTTTGCATACCAACTCTAATTGAACTAATCACATACCTGGGTGTTGTAGAAGCTTGTAGCATGCATTTTCCTGGTATGCATGACCGAGCCACTTTTGGATGAGAAGGATATTCTTCCATCCCCATCCCTTTGTTCTTTCTTAGCTCTTCCTAATAGAGTTGGTCTCTAAAATATGACAGAGGATCGAAGGGTGGTTGCACATTGGAGGATTTGTTCGCTTCTCCTGTTGTTGCCTTTCGGTAGGAGGGGGCTTTTGCCCCCTCAACGGAGGCCATCAAAATCAATTCAATCGAATAGGTGAAAAAATCATTGGTTATATCAAGGAAGATCGTTGATTCTGAAACCCTAGGGCGCATCAAAAACCCTAGTCGGTGCAGGAAAATCATTGTTCATAAGTTTTAGGATCAAGACCTATGTAACCTTATTTCCATCTCTTCTTATATTTATGCATTTTATTATAAATTAAACTAAATTTAAATATGACACAAAAGCATTTCCAAAGGATAAAAAATAAATATTAAATATATTTAAACTTTAAGATACTTCTCTTTTCTTTTCACATTTGTGCTTCTCATATTCGTTGCAATGAATTTGTTTCACTCTTCTATTAACCAGCTTATTTCAATATAAGACTTCTATTAACCATCTCCATTTCAACGTGCTACAAGATGCATTCGGGTAGCATCACATTCTAGGCTGTATATCTTACTATCTGTGGGGTATCGTATCGAATGCATACTATGTTGCATCATAAAACTGTAATGCAACATGCATATTCAATACAATGGCATCGTTGTTGTGTCATTTATGTGTTCATTGTGTCAAGGATTTTACCTTATATTTAGATTTGTGCATCGATATCATGTGAAGTATTAATTACATTTATTTAATTAAGAATTAATTTTTTAAACACATCATTTTAATTATCAATTAGTTATTACGATTTATAATAATTATTATTACTATTTATTGATTTTAATTATGATAATTATTATTATTATTAATTTTATTTTTTTTTAAATAAAAAAGTGGAACCTGCTATATTAGATTAACAAAAACTTTGACAAAATATACAGTGGTATAGGTCTAAGTCACCAAAAAATGTTGTCGATTATCGAAAACCAGTATAGGTGGAGAGAAAATAGCAGTAGCATGATAAAACAAGATGGAAAGTAGCATTTGTCCTGCCCGGAGGAAACCAGGACAGATGTCTATAGTCCAAATGCACATAAAACAGTAACACAATAAGACTAAGAACCAAGAGAGCATAAAAACCTAGGTGCCCGGTGACCTGTCGCCCTCGCCAGTTTGTCACGTGGACCCAGTCGGGATGGCAAATGCCTGCGCACAGAGGGGGCACTTCCGCTGAGCTGGAACATTGGAATATGCATTGAGGAGCAAGTCCAAGCGCTGGCCCATGAGAAGGGCCCTATGCTCTAGGTCTGACATGTGGCCTCGGAGGTCGAACACCAAAGCCAGGTGCTCTGCACGAAGGAGACAGCCATGCATACCGCCACCCACGTCGTTGAGGGGAACATTCCTCGAGTCCACTGTCGCTCCAATTCCAGCGTCGAACTCCCTTTGCTCTGCATCATCCTCTGCAGCCTTCATCTCTGCTCCAGTTACCTGCATGTCATGGCTGGTGGGACTAATGTCGCCCGGCCAGGGGATTTCTTCAACAATGCAGCCGGGGATATCGTCTTCCTATGCCAAATTGGGTCTGTTTTCCTCCCAATGAGTCGCCTCAATGGCGCGAGGCTCCTCTGCAGTCGACAGATCCTCCATGAACGGGTCTTCCACTACGAAACAGGTGGGAAATGCATCCTCAGCCATAGCTTCCTGCCAGTCTCCCAGCGTAATGGTCGTGGCTTCTCTACTACAGCCAACTCCCGACTCAGCAATGGTGGCGAGCAGTGCTAATTTCTCAGCCCGAGCTTTCTTCCGAAGTATGGAGGTCGCCAGAGCCAGAGCACGTTCCAATTGCTCTTTCTGTCGCCGCTGTGCCTTATGGGCATTCCGGGCCGAGCCACGGCGAGGCCTGCCTCGCTTTCTAACCATAGTATCCGAGGAATGACTGAATGTACAGAACGGTTGCAATGATAAACTGATAAGCCAAGACGAGAGCGGTTGCAGGTATAGAGCACAAGCAGACCGACTCTGTCTCGGCACACACAAAGACAAAATACCCGGACAATCCTTACCAAAATGCAACGAAAACGTAGTGAGCCAGGGCGAGAGGAGTGCAGGACTGCACCAGAGCGTCCAAGCGAAAACCAGAGCCGAAGCAGGAGCAGTCCCGCTCTGTCCGGGCTCATAAGAAAGAAAATAACCAGAAGCTGAGGTCACCTATCCGCCCTTAACCCCTTTCATGCTAAGTACGTTGTGGGCGTAAATGGTCGCGCGAGGGAGGACCCCCTCCGTCGTATAGCTGCAGCTATGACCGTCCACCATCGTAAATGCAGACTTGTGGGTGGCGGCCATCAGCATTTATGCCCGGGCTGAGTGTAAAGCCAACTGTCACCGTAGAGCCTCATGTCACCTCATCCAGGGATTATTACTATTAATTATTAATATTATTATAATTAATTTTATTATTATTTTTGGTAATATTATTTTGAAAATATTTAAATATTAATAAAATTGATTATTAATATATTTTAATTTTAATTTTCAATCAATTTCATAACATAAAAGCCAAAAATAAAATGTATACACAAATACAATTATGAAAATTTAAATTAAGTTGAAAATAACCATGTATTTTTTGGCATATAACGAGTGGTACAGTGCTACCCAAGGAAATGTGAACTTTGTTTACAATATACATTAAAAAATCTACACATATAACGAAATGAATTTGAAACCCGAAATTTTTGAATTGGGCTTTCCTTCCTTATCTTTTGAACCCTCCTCTTCGTTTTATAAAAATATAATAAAAGAAAATGAGTTTGATAAAATAAAGAATTCTAACATTTTTACTTTTACATATAATAAAGTGTATATGCGTTTAAAAATTGTCAATACCTTACCTTGTGATTCCTTGGAACCACTCTCGTCATCATCCGTTTGGAAAAAAAATTAACACAATTAATAATTGATTATTGAGGACATGGGTTGGTAAACTTCGATGCATACTTCATTTTGTCCTCGATTGGTTCCTGTAATCATTTAAATGTATGTAATAAAAGAAAACCATATTTAATATAAACATGTATTTAAAACTAGTATATTAACACCATCTTACTAGCTACTACATGTGTGGATACTATAATAAATGAGATTATATTGATAAAATTTTGTAGCGACTGCTAATGGAAGACCTATTGTCCTTGTTTTTATCAGTAGAATGTGTACTTTTTCTTTTTTGTGCCAAAATAAAATAAGATAAGATTAGTTAATCCTACTAATGTTCAACAAATGAGAATAAAGTAGGTCAATAGTTCTAATTATACCATATCAAAATAAATAACTGAAAGTTAAAAACTAAAACACCTTATAAATTAAGAAAGTGCAATATTATTTTATATTGGTTATATAACAGTTAAACAATTAAAAGTTAAAGCATCATTAAAAAAACTAATCAATAATTCAATTGATTATATATTATTTACTACCTCTTTATCCTTTTGTTGTGGTTTGTGGTGGTTTTCTCCTTGTGCTAGCTTCTCAAAGGAGATCTTCTTAGCCTCTTCGTAATTTTTAAGGATTCTTTTAAATATATATTTATGAACTTTCATTGGCATTTTTTTTGTTTTTCCTTTGATCAT
Organism: Picea mariana; assembly: GCA_032191745.1. Lineage (NCBI taxonomy): Eukaryota > Viridiplantae > Streptophyta > Pinopsida > Pinales > Pinaceae > Picea > Picea mariana. The sequence goes on from JASDQU011403008.1 coordinate 30,811, forward strand.
CAGGTAGATCTTTGGTTAACTTATTAATTTTGTTTACTTATTAATTTTGTTTAGAAATATAAAAAGTGGAGACAACTATATAATTCAATAAAGATAAATATGAAATAGAAAAGGTAAAGAACTATAAACATGAGTGACTAAAAATTAAAAGTAATTTGAATATATTTCATTTGATGTTGTATATCCTCACAATCTTAGAGAATCTCTAAAGGGCCCATATATCACAAAATTGTGTGTTTGGTGACTTTTATGTAGATGTTTTTATACTATTTTCTGATTACCATTACTTATTTTGCTCAAAGGTTTTTGGTATGCTTTTGACCATGACCTAGTGACAATGTGTTTTGGGGAAATTCACCTATGGATAAGAAAATACCCTCATTGGATGGGTGTAACTCAATGACAAACAAAAAGGATATATAGCATGCTTATTTTCACTAAGAATAATCAAGCAATTTCACAAGTAAATGAGAGAAGGAAGGAGAGACATACCTTATTACTAATGGTTTTCCAACATACATGTTGATTCTTTCTAGATCTCGTTCCAATGATTTTGCTTCGTACCAAATTACCTACATAATCATCAAACAAGCAAAACCTTCCTCATTCTTTCATAAGACAATAAATGAAATCTTGCATGAATCAATCCCTAATCTAGTAACTCAAGATTATTTGTACCAACAAAATCCCATTAAAGATACAAGAAAGATCCATAAAAATGGAGATTTTGGAGGAGAAAGAATGTAGATATATATGTATTAAGAATAAATTATATCAATGATGATTACCTTGAGATCTATTTCTATACTCCTATATCCAAGACTCAAATCCCTTCTCCTTAACCACAAGATCACCCTTTTTGAATGAGCACAATCCAAAAACATGTCATGGTAAGATAGCCAAGATGGATCTCACCTAAGCTTTGATCACACTAGTGTTGATGTTTAGTACTCAAAAATTGTTACAAACTATAGACCAAGGAATCTTACTCCACTTCAATAGCATAAGGATTATTCACACTAGCCTCTCATCCCTTAGCACAATCCAAAAACATATCATGGTAAGATAGCCAAGATGGATCTCACCTAAGCTTTGATCACACTAGTGTTGATGTTTAGTACTAAAAAATTGTTACAAACTATAGACCAAGGAATCTTACTCCACTTCAATATCATAAGGATTATTCACACTATCCTCTCATCCCTTAGATTTGGCCTCTTATATATTCTTTGAGGAGCTAAGAATAGACTTCATGGCATGTGAGTTGAATGAATACAAGTCATGCACAAGTTCCATGAACACTTATGATATTTTTCCAACCCATTCTAATTTTATCTCCTCACAACTTTCTATTTCTCAAAGTTCTATGGGGAATTTGTGGGTTTTGTATAGGAAACCCACAACCAATTGTATCTCATCTATGATAAAGGTGCGATCGACTACTCTTTTTTTAGGAAGAAGAGAGGACAAGGATTTTATGAGAAAATTCACCTTGTTTTAAGTGTATTTAAACTTCATATCATCTCCTAATATCTTTTTTTAGTTTATGGTGAAAACTACAAATTTCTCCTTGCAAATCAAGTCGTATATCTTCATCAGTTGATTCTTTGTCTTTTAATAAGATAGATTTTTCCCTTGGTTCATCATCATCTTTGTGTTCTATTCTTAAACATTAATATGCACGTCATATAATGAATAAGTAGAATGAAAAAGTGGTATATTGGATTCAATTAATACTATGATGTACACTTTAAAATTCATTGAAAAACGTAAAATGAATTCTACCTTGGCTAACATGGGTAGGGAGATTGTGAATAAGACTCATCAAATTTGATCCCATATCACTCATATAATTGCCATCTATATATCATTTCTCTTTTGATATTAACCCCTTTAATTAATTTATTTTTAATATCTTTTGTAACATAAAATAGAATATAGTAATGATTAGAACTATGAATGCAACTATTCATATAGTAAATATGATGTATTATTTCAATATTATATAAAAATTTCATAAAGTATGCAATTAAAACTCACCAAGGGCATCTTGCATTTATCGTCTACTTTTGATATATCTACAGTTTTATTATGTTCCTCCCCTATTTCCCCACATTAGGCGTCATTGTTTGATCCAATTTTGTTGCAAGCCATATTGTATGTATATTTATTATAATGATATGCTACCAAGGTAAACACATAAAATCCATGGAACAAAATAAATGCATAATTTGGCATGATCATTAAAAATAGACATGCATAATATCAACATATGCAAAGATGATTTGGTCATGGAAGACAATAATTAGAGGGGTGATTCTATGCAAATAACATGATACATATGAAATAGAGTCTCATAGTTGTATAATTAATAGAAATTTCCTATCACACCATGATCAACGCCATCACAACCTTCTCTCATGACAATTTTTCTACGTGTACATGTAGAAAGTAGGAGGGTGAGTACAATGAATCAGACAAGAGGGGTTAGACAAGTTAATTTTCAGTAATGTTTTTTACTATAAAGTAATGGGCATATTTATTCATATTAACCTAAGTGCTACCTAAATTAGTGAATTATGGTTATTTTAATGGAAAGTACATGCATTATCTCATGCACTAATGCATATCTATATGCACCAAGAATTCATTCTCAACATGCCTACTAGTGTACATGCATTCTATCTTTCCTATATGCATTTTGCATTACTTCTAGTATGCTCTTCCAATGCATATTTATTTCTTCTTATTTTATTTTTTTTGTGTTGTAGATGGTTGTCCTCGAATTCCTTTAGATTCTGTCTTCCCTATTTCTTCTTGTTGATCACCTTTCAGCCAAGTCCAACTTGGCCTTTTACTTTTCCAACACAATATGTCTTATTGGTAGTTGCTTCCTTTATGTGGGAAATCTTGTCCTCACATTGTTTTAGCTGAACCTTTCCACATTCATAGTGCTATAATATGCATTACTCCAGCTAAATATTAACACTTCAAATCTAATAACCACTCACTACTTTATTTCTCCATTGACACCTTTAAAATGAATGATCCTTCATTAATTCTTCCACTGAATTCTTGTACATGTACCCTACTTCCACTATGCACTCTGATAACAAAAGTGGATTTCTTATTCAGAATATGTTAGGCATATTTCCCAAATCATATCTAGAAACCTTATAACTCCTCATAGACTATTCCCTAGCTATGATTTACCCATCCCTATGAGTTACCCATTATCTCATGGGATCTTTGTTCTCTTTTGCAACAAGATTTTCATCTATCATTACATTTTTTTTTCAAGGCTATTGATCTGAAAATGAAAAAGGTTTGTCTATAAAGATTGCAAGTGGAAAATGTATGTGTCTTGGGAAATTGGATCAAGTTGCAAGAACATGAAAATATTGAGTTTTTACTTAAAATGAACAACAAAAATAGTCATAAAAAACCATCAAAATAAGCACATAACACAACAAAATGATAAAGGAGTTCACCCCTCTCTTGGGCTACATCTCTTGGTCCAACTTCCAATGGATCATTTTCATTATATTCTCAAAAGTGTTAAAAAAATGCTTTACAATGCTCAGAATTCAAAATATATGGCTCCAATGGCTCCAGAATGTCCAAAAACCCATATCTGGGCTCTTTCTACACCTGGTTTGGCAAAAAATTGGAGAAAATACCCTTCATGAACATTTTCCCCCAATACTTATTTTCTTTGCTCGCCAAAATTCACCCACTGTGAAAAAACCCGGCCTCTGTGTAACCAAAACTAGCTCCCACATACGTTTCAAATTGTGGGCAGATTTGTCACGCCGTTAGAACGACTAGCACCTTTTTTCAGTGGAGTTCTAGGTTATATGGCCCATGTGGTTAAGGTGTCGAGCTAATTGCCCACACCCTCCAGCTAGCACCTCCACGTCGCCACAACCCTGATCGTATGGTAAGGTTTTTGTGGAGTGTGACCAAGGCCTGAGGCTTAGCCCTGACCCTTTACCCCCACCGACCGAAAATTTAGGTTAATTCAAATATAATTTGACAGCTATAGTGGTTAAGTAACACTTGTAGGTGGGATGGTGGCCCATCCTACATGAAGACTTGCCCCTTTCTAGAGGTTGTGGGTTCGATTATAGTGGATTCCAAGAAAATTTTATACAAAGAGGGGGTTCCACGTGGTAGCCCTTGAGTGGGCCATGTGGCACCCAAACATTGGTCCACCTAAATGATTGTCACCTGCCACGTGTCGACCACTGGTTGGTCCACATCACCTGCCCACCAAATCACCTACCTCATTAGTAACCCTGCCACATCACCTGTACGGTTGTACGGTTTGTACAGTCAGCTACCACGTTAGCCTGTACAGATTATATGGACTGTATAGTCAACAAATTTTGCATGTTTGGGAAAACAGACGAAACACGATAACTTCCTCATACGAACTTTGTTTGAGCCCATTCAAGTTGCGTTGGGATCATGAGGATGAGATCTATGTAATGAAATCATTTTTGAGAAATTTCAAACACTCTAATTTTTTATCCCTTGGATCACTCGTCCCCATTGGGAAGCTTTTGGACCTCCAACATGGATGATTTTAAGGATGAAAATTTATTTTAAAATGTAGAAACCTTGGCAAATATTACTAATCCTTCAAATGTCAACTATAAATGTTTGGTGATATTTTTTTAAAAATATTCAAATTTCTAAGTATTTTATATATTTTTTATAAAATGTTGGCAATTTTTAAGGCAAAATGATTTTATCCTATAGAATTTGGGCGAATCATTTTTAAAATAGCGAATCTCGTTTTTGGAAAAACCATGGAAAATTAGCCCATGAGCGAAATTTAGCCCCTAAAATCATCTATGACCTCCAAAATATTATTTCATTCAATCTCTAGGTGAGGGTACAGTTCCTTCACCCTTCCAACCTCAATCCATTTATCTTTTCTTGAATTTGTGTCTTTGATACCAACACGAAGGTACTCTACATTCCCTTGTTTTGAAGTTCTTATCTTTATGTGAAGGATTGTATCCTCATGCAATTATGAAAGATATTCTGGAGAGAAGTCATATATTGAAGGAATCTGAACATGCTCTCCTTGATCATCAATTAAAGGAGGCTCATACAATCTCAAATTATCAACATTAACAATTGCATACATTTGCATATAAGGAGGCAAATCCAAATAGAAGGCATTGTTACCAATTTTTTCAAGAATCTCAAAAGCTCCATATCTAATTGGTTTCATCTTTTTACCTTCTCCTTTAAGCCTCTCTTTTCTAATGTAAAGCCAAACTTTATCACCAACTTGGAAACTGTGATCAACACGATGCATGTGTTGTCTTGTACTTGGCTTGGATCTTTTCCAACTATTCTTGCACCATTTGATGCACCAATTGAATTTGTTCAATGAAATTATTTTCTCTATCAATGTCATAATGATCATTAATAGAAATATCCTTCCCAAAGATAAAATCTAAAGGATATTTTGGCAAGTAACCAAAACATGCCTCAAATGGAGATGTTTGAGTCGATGAATGCTTAGCCCGGTTATAAGCATGTTGAATGTATTGTAGGTGCTCATCCCAAAGATTAGGATGTTTTCTACAATAACCACGAAGAATATGTACTATTGTTCTATTCACCACTTTTGTCTAACCATCAGTTTGTGGATGAAATGCAGTGCTATTTTTCAACTTGGTGTCCATGAGTGCCCATAAGCTTGACCAAAAATTCCCAATAAATCGAGAATCTTGATTAGAAATAATGGATTTGGGAAAACCAAAATGTACCCATACATGTTGAAAGAACATTTGTGTCATTTGTTCAATTGTAACCTGCTTCTTACAAGCCATTGAAATACACATTTTGCTGAAACGATCAATGACAACATAAAGATAATCATGATTCTTTTTTGACGTAGGAAATCCTCCTACAAAGTCCATGGAAATGATTTCCCAAGGACGAGAAGGAACTGGAAGTGGAGTATACAATCCTATCTTTCTGTTTCTAGGCTTACTTATAGCACATAAAGAAAATCCTCTTACATATCATGAAACACTTTTCTTCATTTTAGGCCAATAGAAATACCTTTGCAAATTAGTCACTGTCTTGCCTACACCAAAGTGGCAAACAATAATAGAAGAATGTGCTTCCCTTACAATGTTGACTCTTTCACCCCGTGGAATACATAGCTTCTCAAGATGATACAAAATTTTATCATGCATATGGTAATCCAATTCCTCAACTTGGTTATAATGACACAAAGTTGCATATACCTCTTTAAAATCAGCATCTAAAGCATATTGTTCAACATAGCTCTCATGTATGATAGAATTATGCTTAATAATAACTGAAGCAATAACAATAGGCCTAGAAATCATATCAACAACTTTGTTATAAATGCCTTTCTTATACCTGATAACCAAGTGGAATAGTTGTAGAAAACCCATCCATCTGAAGTGCCTTGCTTTTTGTAACCTTGTTTGTGATTGCAAGTATTGCAATGGTTGATGATTTGTGTGGATAATAGTTTCTTTTCCCAACAAATAGTGTTTCCATTTTTTCACACTTTGCACCAATGCATACAACTCCTTGTCATATGTAGGATAATTAATCACAACACCATTAAAATTTTCAGAATGATAACAAATGGACTTACCATGTTGCAACAAGACTGCTCCCATGGCGTAATTACTTGCATCCTTTTGTATCTCAAATGGTTGTCTTAAATCAGAAAGTGCAAGAACTAGAGTTGGACTAATTCTCTCCTTCAATGCATAAAAATATTTGTGTTTCTTGCCTCCCCATTGGAAACTTGTTTAATGCTTGTCATGACATGTAATTGAGCTGCAATGGAGGAAAAGTTAGAAATAAACTTTCTCCAATCTTGGGATGCTCCCAAAAAGATTCTAACCTCTGTTACAATGTTGGGCTTGGGTCAATCTAAAATGACTTTGACCTTTGAGGGATCTATCTTTAATTGCCTCCCTTCAACAATATGTCCCAAATAAACTGATGAGGTCTTTCCAAACTCATATTTAGACATCTTTAAAAACATTTTTTCTTTCTTCAAGACATCCAAAACTTGTTTCACATGCTTAACATGTTCTTCATGAGATTTGTTAAATATCAATATGTCATCCAAGTAGACAATTACACAATCATCAAGAAAAGGCCTTAAAACATCATTCATCACTCTCATGAATGTTGTAGGAGAATTACAAAGACCAAATGGCATAACCATCCATTCATACAAACCTTGCTTTGTTTTGAAATTTGTCTTCCATGCGTCTCCTTCAACAATCCTAATATGATGATAACCACTTCTCAAGTCCAACTTAGTGAAATAATTAGCATCTTTCAATTGATCAAGCAAATCATCAATTCTAGGAAGAGGGTAACGATTCTTTACCATAATCTTGTTCAAGGCTCTAAAATCTACACACATGCGCCATGTATCATCTTTCTTTGGTACTAGAACAATTGGTGACCTGCATGGCGATGTGATTGGCATGATAACCCCTTTGTCAAGAAACTCCTGTATTTGTTTTTTGACTTCAGCATTCTCCATGAGTGACATCCTGTATATGCCAATGTTTGGAAGAGGACAATCTTGTTGCAATTGGATCTCATGTTGGATACCTCTTTTAGGAGGCAATCCTTTGGGTTCCTGAAACATCTCATAATATTTGTTAACAACCTCATACAAATCAGATTTTAACTTTGCATCAAATCCTTGGAAAGCTTCTTTTTCAACATTGTCTTTGGGTTTGATCATCAAGAGTACAAAATTATTACTAGCATTGACTAATATCTTCATTTGTCCATCATTTACAAGTGACAAATTCAACTTCTTGGTATGTTCTCTAACAATGTACTCAACTCCATTTAAAAAAAAATCATATTTGTTCTCTTGACGATGAAAGATGTCTCCCTTATCATATAAATATGGGCTTCCCAAAACAATAACACAAATATCCAATGGAATAACATCAAGCTCTACCTCATCTATAATGTTTGTAGTGATGGAAAATCGAAGTTTACATCTTTTTGTCACATGCAATTTGACATTGTCACATATCCAACCTAAAGGATATGGTTTAGGATGAGGAGTAGTTTCCAATTTTAGTTTCTTGGCAGTGTCTTTAGAAATGAGGTTTGCTTGTGATTTAGTATCAAATAGAGTATCTATCTTGGTATGCTTTGAAATAAGCCTTATGTGGAAAAGATCTATTCTTTCTTTTTCATGTTGAGTTTCATTGAGGCTACTACTTGAAGGACTAGTACTGGCAATAGAATCCTTACCTTGAAAACCCATGGCTGTGATTTTTGTTTCATCTCCCGAATCAGATCCTAAATCATGTTTTGTAGTTGCAACAGTCTTTGGTTTCCCTTTGTTGTTGAACTTTTTGGGTCTCGTTTAAGGATGAATTTTCCAACAATGGTCTTCATCATGACCATCTTTTGAACAATGTTTACATGAGAGTTTTTATCCCTCTTTCTTGACTTAAGCATTATTCTTTCCGTTTCATTTGAATTTTCTCTTTCATTTGTCTCCATTATAAAATGGCTTCTTGCTGCCCTCTTGAGGAGCATTCTTCCCTCTTGCTTCTAAATGAGTTGTCTGTACACAAACTTCATCTAGATTTGTAGGGTTAAACATGAGAATTGTGTGTCTCAAATAGCTATGCAATCCTCCAATGTTTTTGAGTAAAGTTTCTAGAGAAGATAAATCTATACCCAAAATCAAAACTCTTCTCCTAAATTCTTGAGTGTAGATTTGCACATTTTTCCCTTTAGCTTGCCAAAGTTTTTCCAATCCATGACAACTTTCTGCATGTATGCTAATAGATAAAATTACCTTTCAATTGCAACAATAAAATCAATCCAAGAGGATAAAACTTCACCATGTTTCTTCATGTACTCATGAGTTTTGGCTTCCCACCAAATGAGTGATGCACCTTCCAATCTAAGAGAAGCAAGTTGAATCTTAGTTTCATCATCTTGGATTCTTTGTATCCTACAATACACTTCAATTTGACGAATCCAATTATCCAATTTCTCAGCATTTACCTCTCCATTGTACATAGGCAATTTAAACTTAATATCAAGCTTACACAAAGGAGTTTGTGGAGGAATTTTACCATGTTCTTTTGGAGAATTTGAAGGTGGTTGTGAAATAGTAGAAGAAGTGGAAGATGGAGGTGAAGGAGGTGGAGTGTCACCATTTACTCCATTTCCTTTTGGAGTTTTATCATCATTACCTTCATCACCTTTTGGAGGGTTTGAGATTTCTCCTTGCAATCTTGCATTCCTCTCCTCAAATAAAACTTTCACCATTTCTATCATATCATAAAAGGCTTTTCTGAAAGTTTCCTCTTCTGAAGTAGGACTTTTCATGACTCTCTGCATGAGCCATACTTGGTGAATGCCTCCTTGAAGCTTGAGGTGAATGTATTGTTCTCCTTCTTGAGAGTTGAGAACATGGCTCCACAAGATGTCCTTCTCCTCTTGTGAGCTTCAACCTTGTAAGCATCAGAAAACCAAACACTTGCAAACACATAAAACCTTCAAAAACCTTTGCTCTGATAACAACTTGATCTGAAAAATGAAAAAGGTTTGTGTATAAATATTGCAAGTGGAAAATGTATGTGTCTTGGGAAATTGGATCAAGTTGCAATATTTAGTTCTTACTTAAAATGAACAACAAAAATAGTCATAAACAACCATCAAAATAAGCACATAACACATCAAAATGATAAACGAGTTCACCCCTATCTTGGGCTACATATCCTGGTCCAACTTCCAATGGATCATTTTCATTATATGCTCAAAAGTGTTAAAGAATGCTTTACAATGATCTGAATGCAAAATAGATGGCTCCAATGGCTCCAGAATGTCCAAAAACCCCTATCTGGGCTCTTTCCGTGCATGGTTTGGCCAAAAATTGAAGAAAATACCCTTCCTGAAAGTTTTTCCCCAATACTTGTTGTCTCTGCTCACCAAAGTGCACCCACTGTGCAAAACTACGGCCTTTGCATAACCAAAACTAGCTCTTGCATGTGTTTTGGATTGTGGGCGGATTTTTCACGTCATTAGAATGGTTAGCACCTTTTTCGGCGGAGGTCTAGGTCGTATGGCCCATGTGGCCAAGGTGCTGGGCTAATTGCCCGCACTCGCCGGCTAGCACCTACACACCGTCGCACCCCCGTTCATATGGTAAGGTTGTTGTGGAGTGTGACCAAGGGCTGAAGCTTAGCCCCGACCCTTTCTCCCCGCTGATCGAAACTTTAGGTTAATTCAAATATAATTTGACAGCTACAGTGGTTAAGTAACACTTGTAGGCAAGATGGTGGCCTGGCCTAAGTGAATAATTTCCCCTTGCTGGAGGTCACAGGTTCGATTCTGATGGAGTCCAACAAAATTTTATACAATGAAGGGGTGCCACGTGGCGGCCCTTGAGTGGGCCATGTGGCACCCAAAAATTGCTCCACCTAAACAACTGCCACCTGCCACGTGTCGACCACTGGTTGGTCCACATCACCTACCTCGTCAGTAGTTGTGCCACATCACCTATACAGTTATATGGTCTATACAGTCAGCTGCCACGTCAGCCTATATGGACTGTACAGTCAGCAAATTTTCCATGTTTGGGAAAATAGACAGAACACAATAACTTCCTCATACGAACTCTATTTGATCTCGTTCAAGTTGCATTGGGATCATGAGGATGTGATCTACATCATGAAATCAATTTTAGGAAATTTTGAACACTTTGATTTTTGAGAATGTTTTTGATCCCTTGGATCAGCTATGGAGGCTTACCTTTCCTTCTTGTGACTATTTTTGACATCCTTCACCTATTGTATTCATGTTCTTATGTGAGAATTGGATTTTTGTTAGACCAAAAACCACATGTGTTATTCTTCGCCATAATTGTTAGAGTTAGGATCCACGAGAGGGGGTTAACCCATGTCGTGAAACTCGTGGGAAGCGATGAACCTAATGTCCAACAATCTCCACCCCAGTGCGTTTCAGACAAGTGTCAAACTCAGTACCTATAATTCTTATACCATTTCTTGGACTACGATTGTCATTAGACCAAAACCCACAAGAGTTAGTCTCCGCCACAATCGTTGGAGTTAGGATCCATAAGAGGGGGTTAACTCGTGTCACAAAACTCGTGGGAAGTGTTTAACACAATTTCCAACAATAATATCTATTGATTATTATTCGCAAGTCACTCAGACTTTGTAGAAGCTATATATTAATTTGGTTCTTCTCTTTCTAACCCCTTTATCAATCTTTCATTTCTTGCTCTATAGCTCTTTATTACCTCATTCAAATCTACAAGAGTTTCCCTACTTCCCTATCCATTGGAACCTAGAATTATAATCTATAATAGACCCACACAATATTTATTCAAGACATATGATCATATTTTTAATAGGCCCTTTACATAACACTCTATCCTTGAGTGTTTCTTTGCTTATCAACAATATGTTATTAAAACCCAACTCCTTTTTATTTCCAAGTGGTTGCACTTCCAAAATTTCCTCTACACCACTGTATAAGTATCATCATAATAATTTTCACTCTTCCTTACCTAAAAAACATGTTTGGCATATACTTCTATCATCTAGAATTGTTTTTCCAAAATTATCATTGTTTTTGGAAAATCTTCATTTTAAGTAGTTGCATGGTTCATGGAATCCAATTCCACTTTTCCTGTAATTTTATGAAACAACCATATGTGTCTTTGGAGAAATTAAAAATTCTATCATGATTTCCTCTACATTACCTTTCCAATGGCTATACTCATGTCTTTCTCTAATTTACGAGCTTGAAGTTATGGATTCCCAAAATTCCCATTTTTTCTCAATTTGTGTCCTTCAAGTCCTACAATCACCTTTCTTTTGTTCCTTGAGAATATCTTCTGCTCAAACCTCAATTCTGAGTGGATATATATATATATTCTCCTATCCAAAATATTTCCAATGACTACTTTATTGCTCGATTATGAGCATCAAGTAGAAAGTCAACTGGATATTTTCAGTTTACCCCTTTTGTGCACCTTCTCTCCAATGCAAATAATATCACACACCAATTTTTTCCACTTATAGAGCTAAATATGTTAGGAACCAAGGAAAATTACAGTGATAATACTACGACCAATGAATTTAAAGCAACTCTTATATTGTCAAACTGATTGTCCAGTCAAAATATGCAACAATCTAGAAATGTCAACTTTGTCCCTTTTCACCCTTTTTTCTAGACTTTGAAATATTTAGACAAACTGACTATCTCCCAAACTGAGCATTTCTAGAAAAACTTCACATAGGAAAATTTATCTGGCTTGATGCATACATGAAATGTCGAGTAAATACTTTTTTCCATAGAAAATCTCAAACATCCCCAAAAAGTGGCACAAAATATTGGATTTTGCTTTATTTTGGAATCCTCCATATCTCTAGTCCTCATGTAAGAAACCATATATACTTTATGTATATCTAATTATGCAAAAATGTACATGCAACAATTGTTGTTAGGATTAGGAACATTGAAAAATATTTTATTAATTAGGTTATAAGATATTCTTCATCTCAATTTATGAAGAACACAATGCACTAAGTCAAATTCTGATTCTTTAGACACATCCCTTTTTTATTCATATTTCCAATGATTGCTCATTTTCCCAATTCTGAGCTCCAAGTTGATAGTTATGGTATGCAAAAGTTTAGATTGTTTTCTCATTTTTATTCCTTCGTGCTACACGTGTCTTCTCTTTCAACCTGTACAATTTTAGGTATCCAAATTCTAACTCTAGTTCTCTAGCTATATTCTATGGTATATGATCTTTCCATAGACTACTCTTGTGCCCCAAATTGACTTATGATGAAGGAGTTATTCCCTTTAGAAGTAAACCGGTACCTTATTTATATCATGTACTACTTCATCTATAAGTTTCTCATAAAATCTTTGTTCTGTGCTCAGAATATCTCGTTGGAAAGCTCTTACCAAGTTATTTCGTTTAAGTATCTTAGGATATTTGTACTAAAGGTACATGCAGTTCTCAGGATTTAAACCCCCTAAAAATGTTTTTTAGGCCCTCAAAATGTCTCTTCAAGTTTATGGCCTTTGAAATTTCGAAAATATTCATAGAAATTGATCGGTTTACTAATGTAGTGGTCCCTAAAATAGGTTGAAATTGTATTCAAATTGTTCGACAGTACTGTAGCAGTCTGTTAATCTGATGTGCACCTGTCATTGGAAATTTTCTTCTAAAATCTGAACCCGCAATCCTATCGGATTTACCTTTGTAGATTTTTTTCCATCTCAGTATCAAATTAACACATTATTAATATTTTCCCGCAACCCGCATCCCACAAGCCTATCAGGAACATCTTCATGGAATTTTCCTCGCAAAGTGTTGACTCAACCTTGTATTGTAATTTCCTCGAATCCCACATGCTACAAGCATGTTAGGAAAATCTTCATGGACTTTTCTCATGAGCTTCTTTCCGTGAGCCCTTCCCTGCGACCTTCTTCCCACAAGCCTTTCCCTGCAAGATTTTTCCCATGAGCTTTCTCCCATGATCCTTTCCTTGTAAGCTTGTTCCCATGAACCTTTCCCCGTGAGATTTTTCCCATGAGTTTCTTCCCACGAGACTTTTCCTGCGAGTCTTTCTCCACAAGTCTTTCTATGTGAAGCTTCTTCCCACGAGCCTTTCTCCATGAAACTTCTTCTCACGATTCCTACTCATATTGTACCTTCCAAAATAAGATCTTGGATCTGAGCCATTGATCTTCGAGATTGGAGTGATCTTAGACATTGGTTTATAAAAAATTCTAATTTCGTCGAGCTCTCTCAATCTTGCAAACGAATATCAACCTTATATATTCAATGTCTAAACCATCTGGGTCATCGATTCTCCAACTCTTCAATCACCATTAAAATAAAAAATATGGCCTTCCAGGTCAAATTTAATTCTGCAACTTACAGATTGATGCCATTAATCATGTCTTTGATGGCTCTGAGAGAATTAAAACTTAGATTCATTCATAAATTTGAGGCTTTTACTCTGGTTTCATCGATTTTCCCAAATTGTTCATAGGTGAAACTCTGCAACAATGAATTTCTACCAAATTTTCACTGGTCTTGGCCCATTGTTAGGGTCCTAACCCACACATAGGTAGAGCAATATATTCGGATGTAATAAAGGTCAATATTAATAAGGCCTTTCAATAAAATAGAATAAAGCGGATGTAAGAAGACCTAATAGAAGCTTCCGCTTCTAGAAGGATCTTCCTCTAGATGCTTCTCTTGATAGACATATTTAGTATAAATAAGGGTCGAGGGTATGAAAACCCTAGCTTGGAGATTATTGTAACAGAGCGTTGCTCGACTAGAGGTTTCCCCCTCGAAGAGGCCCGTGAACATTGCTTTCTGAATCAAAGTACTATTTATCTTGTTGTTCTTATATCATTTATGTGTTATTGTGGAGATTATGTTGGTTATATTACTGTTATTCTGCCATTTCTAGCATTTTATTTCTGTTCTGCATACTTTTTATATCTGGTATATTACAAGTGGTATCAGAGCACTTTCCTTGGCAGAATTTGTGGGAATTTTTTTTCAGGGTAGAGACGTATTCCGACGTCTTTAAGCCACAAAGATCTGTCGTTACGTGAATAAACCCGTGGTTGAGGGATTCATACACTCAGGAAATACAAGTGGTTCTTAAGCACACATCTGTTGGCCACCCTTGTAACCCCTGTTGGTACCCCTTCGAGTGGTAGTGCATCAGACAACACCTGTGTACAGATCGACCTAGATTTCCTGAAGCCCTCTTTAGATAAATCGATCGGTCGCCTGACTGCTATAGTGCCACCGAGAACA